>AYEL01091758.1:0-79576 GCA_000484575.1 Olivierus martensii | reverse complement strand
ATTGTTATTTCTTCGCTGTTGAAAATGGAGTGTCAGGTCGAGAAAAACAAACATTTCCGACATATTCTGCTGTACGAATTTAACCGAGGTTCAAGTGCAGTAAATGCGGCTAGGAACATCTGTGAAGTGTACGGAACTTGGATTGATGACTTCCTAAACTCAAAACCAACAGATTTCTACAGATGGGGGATCCAAAAACTACCCCAACGTTGGCAGGAAGTTATTGACAGTGACGGAGATTACATTGTTGAACAGTTGCTTGCTTGATTTGGTCAAATTTTTAACTGAATTTCATAAATAAAACACTAAACAAACAAACTTAACAAATCTATATTTAAAATGCTACGGAATTATGCATCAACCTAATATGTCATCAAAATTTGGAGTAACTCGGTAGTGTACATGTATATTAGAGAGAATATCCATTATTTTATTTTTTCTTTTTGAGTAGAATTTTACAAATGTGGACCTTGAAATGTAGTGTGTTCTAGTTTATGTGACAGGCCATAGAAGATGCCTTCGCGGGCCGGATCCAGCCCGCAGGCTGCCTTTTGCCCACCCTGATGTAGATGCTTAATTCAAAATTAAGAATCTAAATGTGTATGTAGTGTAAAATTATATTGTACAACATAGATTAGTGTAGCAAGAGATTATATAATAAACTATAGATGTTTATCTAACACAAGTCTTTCTTGGTGTTGGGATTTTTTTTCCGTCAGTGTATTATATCAATATATAAAAATAAATACCTTATTACTTAGAATTTAAGCCACAGTAGGATTTTAAAATTGGAAAAAAAGATATAAGATGTTAAAATATTCGCTTTGAATTTAAGCTGCACCCAAATTTTATGACTTCAAAATTTGAATAAAAAGTGCAGCTTAAATTCGAAGTAATACAGTAATTATGTACAATTTATTTTTTGAAATATATTTATAACTTGATAAGATATTTTATGTTAATAGTTCTAAGTCATATGTTTAGCATAGTTCTATGTTCTTCACACCATTTCCATGCTATACTTAAACTGTAAGGGTCTAATTTATTGATTTTAATTTTTGTTCATAAATTTTGATGTTCTCAGCAACTCTGCCTTTCTTCAGATCTTCTATCATTCTGAGTAGTTTGGCATGTTGCCAGTCAATCTCAATATTGCAGACAATAACTCTAGAATAATGCTGTATTTCTAGAAAACAAAAAGTCCTCACTATATTCTCTTACACGAATCTGTAAGTTCTTGGATGTATAGCTAATGTACTTTTTCAGTGTCAAGATCTTTATTTTTGATTGGTAAATTATAGACCCCTGATTTTTTTTTTCTTCAAGATGATCTTTATTGTTTCTTATGGCATTAAAAAGTGTATTCCTCCTATTGAAAGTTAATTTCTTTGAAGTTTTCTTTTCTAAAAAATTTTTTAAAACTAGATAAAATAAGTATGATGGAAATCACATATTTAGACCTAAATATTAAGATTGAAAAGGTGAATATCATACTTCTGTCCATAGGAAAGAAATATATGCTCTTATATTTATATATAAGACCAGGGACATTGGGACGGTAACCCAAATGTCCCTGGTGCAATCCCAAGCCGAGGCAGATTTTTTTCTTCAGATAAATTAGTTAAAAATTCTAGTTCAGTTATTAATTCATAGATGGCATCACTCTTTGATTTAATCATTAATAAATATTCTAATTACAAAATGGTGCTAAATTAGTTTAAATTATTTCAAATGATTAAAATTTCCATTAAACATATCAAGGGATAAAATTTGGCAAATATTAGGTTCATTTAGAGTGAAAAAATATTGTTGATAACACAAAAATATTGGTTAAGTCTGTTAAAATAAACAATATTGCTACTTATTTGTTCATTTATTGCTTTATTTTTATAAATAATTAATTAAAATATGAGAAAATCCTAATGTAAACAACCTCAGGTCATTAAAAGGAGCATAGCACTTTTATTATTTTATGGTGGCTAGTCATTTCATGAGAAATTGCAGCCAAGCTTACTTTACTACACTGCATGTGTTATTGGGTGTAGTATGTCAACAAAGCATCTGCAGTCCAATTAAAGCAAAGTAGAAAATGTTACAGCTGTATTATGTATGAAAGTGGACGATTTTCACGTATGTTGAGTTTTTGGATATAAATTCCAAAATTTATAAAAAATTAACATAAAAATTATTGAAATGAAGAGAAATCATATCAATAAAGTATATTTTAGTAAAAATGACAATATTTTAATAAATTTATGTTACTTTTCAACTAATTATAAAACATAATTTACTAAAAATTTGCATAACATGATTTTTTGTCAATAATTTTTTAAAATATCAGGATTTTCTTCATTCATAGCTTATTTTATTCATAAGGCTTATCACTATCGAAAAAAGAAATATTTTCTTGGATGGCAAAGATTTCATACAAAAAAAAAAAAAAAATTAATGAAAATTTGCATAATACTTCATTTTTTGTCAATAATTTTTTAAAATATGATCCGATTTTTTTTATTCATAACTTATTTTATTCGTAGGAATTGCTGCTATTCAAAAACAAAAAACATTTCATTGGATGGCTAAGATTTCATACAAAAGAAGCATGTTTTTTTTTAATCTCATATAATGAATGAAAAGTTGTGAAAGAAATAAAATTCAAAAAAATGTTTTACATAATGTTTTTTCTCTAATCTCATATAATGAATGAAAAGTTGTGAAAGAAATAAAATTCAAAAATAATTTTTACATCATTAGAATGAGAATAAAAAATGTAATGAACTGTAAAAATTTCAAAAAATTTTGATGAAATTAAGTGAGATTTTACAATATTAGTTATATTTATTTCGAAATGCTTTGCAGATATCAAAGGGTTAAAATAAGTGCACAAATTTTAAAATAAGTATTATTTTATTATTAGTAATTTACATAATTTTTTTTAAAATCTAAAATAAATATATAATAACAATTGAAGTTAAGCAGATGATTTATCCACTAGAAAAAATATAAACTATCGAAATTTTGTCAAAAACTATCATCATGATTATGAAATCAAGAAATTAGGATAATATTGTTTAATTTCAGTAAAAAATGAATATTTTATGATAGAAAATTAAATGCTTATATAGCTTATTTATTAAATAGCTATATAAGCAATATTTAATTAATAAAATATTGACATATTTGATTTAAACCAGGGTTGGGCAATCTCTAGTTCCCATGCAATGAAAAAGCTGTAGAGCAGGGGTGGGCAACCTTATATTACTATCCGTTAGTCTAAGCTAGGGATGGGCAACTTTTTTTGTAGAGGAAAAATAATAATTTATAGCAGCGGTCGGCAACCTTTTTTTGTAAGGAGCTGTATGAAAAATTTATGGTGGGCCACGGGCCAAAACAAAAACAATTGATAATAGAATGGTGGGCCACGGGCCAAAACAAAAACAATTGATGATAATAGTATTTATTGAAAAAAGAGAAGGTACAGATATATAAGTATACATAGCGTTGGTATTAGATATAATAAAATAATGTGACCTGTGGGCCAGAGGTTACCCACCCCTAATTTAAACCGATATCTATTGGTTTATATTGAACAATATTTCATTTTCAAAAAGAATTTTATAAAAGATAAAAAAAATACAATGAGAGTCAATCAGTAATTGAATATAAACACCATATTGAGGGGTGGCTTCATTTTGATTACAGCAAACTTCAAATATATTGAACAAAATATCAGAATCTCTAGAAGTTCATTTATAACTGGTGTCAACTGTATTTCCAGAACATTTTTTTATTCTATTCAAAATCATTCTGCAATTCTCATAGCTTTTTCTCTTGCTACTCCCTCTATACCTTTGAACATTCCTCTTACATTTCTCATACTCATCTGCTCTTACACTTTCATTTAACATTCCCAAATGCACTTTCTTCTTTTCAGTCACAGCATATGTTACCTCATCATTCCATTATGCATCTCCCATCTTCCTATCTATTCTTACTTCATCAACCACTACTTTTGCAACATACACTATGAACTTCTTAAAGTGTATCCACACATCCTCTATTTTGCATATATTTTCACTCAATCGATCCAGTTTTTCACACATCATCTCACATATCTCTAGCATAGCATTCAAATCCTCCACTTTCACTCATAGCTGTACTTCTTTTCTTCTTACATTTTTTCATCCCTTCAGAAGATTCATCCTACAGATCATTAAATAGTGATCTGAGCCTCTCTCTCTACACTTCTCATCACTCATGTCCATAACCTTCCCCTCAATCTTTCATCATACAATCAAGTCAATCTACTCCTCTGATCTCTCTCACAGCTCCCAGATATATTGGTAGATAGTCTTGTATCTAAAGAGTTTAAAAGAAATAACTCAGCACAGACTTCCAATAATCACTTCTCATTATCATTCATTCTACAATCACCATATTTCCCAATCAATCTTTCCACACCAACTCTGCTATTCAAATCTGCCATAATCACTTGTTCAGTGCCATGATTTTCATTTATTACATCAGGGCTGCCTAATCTTATGATTGTAAGCTACTTTTTTGATCAGAGCGATCTACCAATATCCAAAAACCGTAAACTACTTTTTTCACAAGAGTGATATAGCGATCTACCGATATCCAGGGAATAAAAGTACAAAATAGCAATGTCATCTATATAATTCAAAATTTATTAAGTAAAATAAACAATTCTTCACAACATGAAAATAACTACGAATACATGGATACATAAACAAAAATTTTAATGCGATATTTGGCATCGTATAAATTTTGCAATTGATTCAAAATTTGGATTATATGATGAAAGAGATAATCTTAAAATTTTTATGAACATACTTTGTTGTGAATGTAAGTTCAATTTAAATCTATAATTTTTGCTTGTCGTATTTCAGAGTCTTTCGGATAATCATTTTCATAATAGCAGGTTAAAATAGAAATATAAATTAATAATTTATAAATTTTTGGAGAGCATTGTTCAAAATGTTTTTCGATATTTCTCTTTTTTTGGAATAGCAACAACTGAATTACATATTAGACAAGAGCATTTGGTATTAACCATGGAAAAAAGAAATCATGTTCGTTCCCATTCATCATGGTAATGATGAGTTTTAATTTTCTTTTCTACGCTTATAATAATGGCTAAAAAAGAAATAAAAATTTAAATAATTGAAGAAGTTTATTTTTTAATAAATTTAACTCTTTTAGTACCGAACACTGATGTATTATTGTCCGGAACCGAGTAGTGTAATAAAGAAAGAAAAGACATTTAAACCTGTAAATGCATTTGTCCAACAAACTTTTGCTTACTCATTGAAATAATCTTCATTTATTGTTTTTGATATATTATTATATTCCACCGACTGATCTAATATGCTATTACTTAATAAACGATAAAAGACACAAAGAATTAAAACACGTAGGGATAATCTCACTTTTTTGTTTCAACAAAAACCTTTATTACATATTGTAAAGTAGAAGTGTAACAAGAAAGTTGATCGGAAGAAGGTCGGAGGCTTGTGATCGACTAAAAAGCTTGTCGTGATCAACGGGTTGGGCAGCTTTGTATTACATCATTCAGTCTAAACTAGAATTTATCTTTTTCCATTCTCACTTGTACTATCTTTAGAAGCACACACAGCTATGAGAAACATCCTGTGTAGCAAACTTTATACAGGGGATTAAACCATTAACAATTACCCAAACGAATCTAGCCAAACTCCCCCTGGCGGATAAAGTCCATATTAAATTTTCTAAACGATTATTATTTTATTAAATTTAAGCTACGGTGCCACCATCTGTTGGATTAATAATTAATTAATTAATTTAGAATTTGGAACTAAGGTGGCGCCATCTAGTGATTAATGATTAAACAATAATTTTTAAATTAATTTTCCCGAAATAAAATTTTATCACCGCATCGGACTCGAACCGGGATCCTTGTGTAAACGCCCCAATGCCTTAACCGATTAGACCACGGTGACCTATGATAGAATTCCATTTCGGGAAGCTTATATATTGATTACTATGGAGACTGTTTCGGCCATGTCCGATAGAGTATCATTCCCAGGCGGGCTATCTAGGTAGCCACGGGCCCTCTTGGCAAACCTGGGCAGGCAGACTTGGCTCAAGTCAGATATCACTCTTAAGCAAACTTTATACAGGGGATTAAACCATTACCAATTATATTATATTGGTAATGGTTACTAGATAGATAGCCCGCCTGGGAGTGATAGTTTCGGCCATGTCCGATAGAGTAAGTCTCCATAGTAATCAATATATAAGCTTCCCGAAATGGAATTCTATCATAGGTCACCGTGGTCTAATCGGTTAAGGCATTGGGGCGTTTACCCAAGGATCCTGGTTCGAGTCCGGTGCGGTGATAAAATTTTATTTCGGGAAAATTAATTTAAAAATTATTGTTTAATCATTAATCACTAGATGGCGCCACCTTAGTTCCAAATTCTAAATTAATTAATTAATCATTAATCCAACAGATGGTGGCACCGTAGCTTAAATTTAATAAAATAATAATCGTTTAGAAAATTTAATATAGACTTTATCCGCCAGGGGGAGTTTGGCTAGATTCGTTTGGGTAATCCTGTGTAGTCTCAGTTTCTCCTTACCCATGTTATTCTGTCATTCACACATTAATATCCTAACACACTTTTTTGTTCTCTCATTCATCAGTACACCCACACCACTTCTCACACATTATCTTTTATCCCAGACCATATCCCACAATATCATTATTTACATACTCAAATGCATATCCTTTTCGAGATGTCTCACACAGCATATCCATCTTATACATATCATGAACAATACCTTGTGGAATGAGATTATCAGTTACTCTCATGATAATGTCAGTTGAATGACCATATGATCATCCAGCTGATAACAACATGAGAGTTAATTGAATTATAACGGATGGAAATCATTGGCAGAGCAGGATCTCTTGTATAAATTCTGAGTTAACTGATCTGTGTTCAATCCTGAAACCTATGGTTAAATTGTTTCCATATGGCCAATCAAGCTGACTATATTTCATATCGAAATTTGATATGATACATTTCAATATATATGTAGAGAGAAAAAATAAATTTTATAAATAGTTATCAAACATTTTAAAATTTGGAACTGTTCTATGAGAAATGCATATTATCAGTTTAGTGCTTGCATTTGAATTTGGATGTTCATAAATGTACAAGTGTCTTTTATAAATTTAAATAAAACTCACCTTCTTTTGTGCACTTTGGTACGAAAATGCTTGGTTAAAGTTTCATTGTCAATAAAGTACCTTCTGCAATAATAATTTTTTATTAGAAAATTATAATTTAAAATATTAAATATAATTCATTTAGCTATAATTAAAAAAATTCAATGAAGTTAAATTAATGAAAAAAAAATTTCTTAATCATCTTGTTAGATACAGTATTATAATTTAACTCAAGCTGACATAACATCCATTGTCTGGATTTTCCAAGCTAACACAGTTCACATTAAAATTTTCATTGGAAAATCTGAGCCATCATATTTTTAATAGATAACTATTGATCTGCATCATGTAATCAGTAATTTAAAATGATTGATATCATCAGTGATCCTGCCAGAAGTGTATGCAGTTATAGTATTATGAGGGCCGGGCCCTCGTGGGTTCGGAACACCATCCCCTGCGTTAGTCGACACTTGCACCGTGGCTGTCAAGCGGCACGTAACATCCATTTCTAGTTTAATACGCTGATTGAAACAAGGTAAATACCATTCCATTGCAAGAGAAAAACACACTTTTATTAAACTATAAATATTAATAGAACTTATCTGGAATACAAAGGATTTACTTCCTGGCGAATTCTCGTATAACTCTGTCTTCTTCCAATGATAGTCCAAAAACAAACTGTCTTTCAAAACCACTACAAGTCCCAAAGAACTCACACAACCTTTCTGCTCCACAACCAACTCGTTAACCCACAAGAAAGTCACCAAAACTTTTAACATCAGTAGAACTAAAGCAGACACCAGTAATCGCTGACCAGGAAGCACCATTGTGTTGACTACCACACCGCCAAGCGTACTTATCGCACGTAGCATTTACATAATTTTTGTAGAACTCATTTTACAAAACTACATCAAACTATTAAATTAATAATAATACTAATAACAAGGAAATAAATACATATTTTCTGCAAACATTAAATCAATATAATAGTACGGTAAACAAAATCACTCAGAATTATTTAAATGACGAACATCCACTATGGCGGACAGCGGGACCGGAACTCCTCCCTTTCCTCACAGTATTTGTTTTCTTCATGAAAAAACATGAATGCTGCCATGATTCATTGTCAACTTGCAGGAGTTTATGCACATTGTAAACTTGCATCCCCTTCATCAATGTTTAATGAGTGTAGGAGATGTAAGATGTTTCAAAATGGCCAAACAAATGTTCATGACCTCAGATGAGTTCATTATTCTTTAGCTGTGACAGATAAACTTGTGATAAGTACAAGAAAATGCAATAAATGATACAAACATTATTGCATTTTCTTGTACAAAGGAAGGCCAAAAAGTTCTTATCCTCATCAAGTTGTGTGTGTTATTATAATTCTATAATTGTAAACAATGATAGGTTACTGTCTCATTAATATACATGCCTTTTTTTGTTTTGACAGGTCCTGTTTAACCAGAGTTAGAAATGTGATAGTAGATGATGATGTCATGATTACAAAATTGAGTATTGAGCCATGACACAGTTCCTTCACATTCAAGGGAAAACTGAACAAACAATCCACAAAAAAATATCAGCTGTGTAGGTGAGAAATGTCCTCTCTACACAGATGACAATCATATGAGACTATGAAACAATAGAAATAGGAATTCAAATGTGGTTGCACAAGCCTACAGGATGACCCAAGAGAAGGCTGTCCAGCAAGATCATGTTGTCTATTTTGGGACACAATACAGTGGGTGATTGGTTAACGAACAGTTCGGATAACGAATACTTTTGCGAAAGATTTTTATGTTCAGATAACGAACACAAATTCGGATAACAAACACTTCACAGAACAAACTGTGTGATCCGCGGACTGGCGGAATGACAGGTCGGCTGGATGGCTGCGTTGTAAAGCTCTAGCATATTATCCTGGAGGATCCGGGTCCCACTCCTCCAATTTTTAGGAGGGGTCCGGGCCCGGGCAATTGAACCTCATCTTTCAACAATCTGTCCTTAACTAACCTAACGGAACGACAAGCTTAGGCCTTGCGCATTCATAGACATAATAGGAAAGGATGGGAGAACAGTAGTTTTTACTGATTAAAATGAACTCGGAGACAATTTAAAACAAATGAAAAATTTATTAAAGAAGGCAAGAGAGAGATTTTACAACATTTTGGTCTTAGAATGCACCCATACCAGGATGAGGTCAATAGGTTTGGGGATCTCTACCACGACAATGCTATTAATCACTTCTGAAAAATCCTGAAGAAGAGAGAAAAGCAATCGAAATTGGACAGATTCTTTAATGGAAAATAAACATAATAGATTAAAATGCAAAACTATGTATGTATATATTATTGTTATTACATATAAATAACCATAGTAAGAAATTATATAATTTTTTATTTATGTTTTTTTGAGTCTCCAGAATGAATTAATCAAATTCCCATAAAAACCTGTGGTAAATTGATAATCAGTTAACGAACAATTCGGATAACGAACACTGTCTTGGAATTGATTATGTTCGTTAACTGATCACCCACTGTATACAAAAGTGGGATATATGAAAGCTATAAAATTAAAGTTGTCACAAGCTACAGCAAGAATAACCTTATCTCATCTCATTATAACACTTCACAATATGCAACATGACTTGCCTATTGCTTAGAGGTAGGCAAGATTGCTGATACAAGCAGGGTTTTAGTTGGAATGCTGCCATCATTTTAGTTCAAATTATATCTGTGTGTCACTGTTTACGACTTTTACTGATTCTGCAGTGATTGAGTTATATTATACTGTAATTGTAAACATTAACAAGAATGTGAACATTTCAACCTATGAGTTTTGATATTCAATTTGAGCATAGTTAACTCCATACATAAACGAATGGCAGCACTCAAAATAAAATCTTGCCAAAATTTATTCACAACTTCTGCTTGTTGTCTCCATACATAAACGAATGGCAGCACTCAAAATAAAATCTTGCCAAAATTTATTCACAATTTTATTAACCTAACTTCTGCTTGTTATGTTTTATTTCCTTAAATTCTTTATCATTGTAAATGAATTGTTCACATATTCTTTTATGCTTTTGATCGCCTTTTTAAATTAAGAGAGACAATTTAGATGGCATACGGGGTACAAAAGCTTAATTATGGTGACAATTCAGTATATACGGGATGAATGGCAACCCTTCTTATATGTAAATTTTTATCAAGGTTGCTTGATTTTTACCATCAAATTTTAAGAGATATAGCATACGTAAACTGAAAGTGTACTACATTAAGAAAAAATAGTAGCCTATATAATGTCATAACACGATTAAGATAGTTTGCTACAAATATCAACATTTACTTACGCACAGTGAAGACAATAAAACTGTGCATTCCCAATTTGTTCATGATCAATTTCTTGTTTAAGCATTTTCATCGCATTTTTCATATCATCGTGGACTTCATCCAAATCCTTGGTTTTCCGTTTTGTCTTGCATTGTTTACGAAATGCAGTATAACCTCTGTTATTCTTTTTTCTAGCGTAAGGTCCCATAATTATATTTCATCAAATATCAAGTTCCTCGTGCAGCTATACCACTAACAACATTAAAATGCAAGAATGATCTGGCAACACGTATTATTTTAATATGGATTTTTCACGTAAGTTGCCAGATTTTATAAAATTATATTTTATAAAGGTAGCAAATTTGTTATTTTAGAAGTACTTCTAAAATAGCAAATTTTTAGTTGTTCAATGGTTCAAAATTTCAGTCAACACTTGCTTTTCAATTTTGAACAATGCTCAAAATTCAAAAGAAAATATTTACTGAAATTTTTTTCGAGGATCATGATTATATTTGTTGATAGTTTTCTAGTTAAAATTGTTTTTTTGGCTGGATTCTGCTTTTCACGGAATTTCCGAATGTGATATCATTCGACAGATCTCATCAAACTGGTCAAAAATTATAATAGAACCATGGACGAAAGCGGCACCGATTAGAAGATATTTCGAAAAATTTTCCTCAGAATTGGTAAACGAACCATGTACCGCTGCCATATTGAACGAGAAGTAAAACGTCACGTGACCATCATCGTAATGACGAAAACCTGCTATGGATTTACACCTTGTTTTAAAAGCCAAAAATACGCCGAGAATTCTTCTTACGATTATGTGGGTTATGATTTTATGCTGAAATCCATAAGTTACTTATGCAATTTATGGATTTATATATTATATATACATTAATATATAATGTAATTATACATCATGATGCAAATATATATCATCTTGAAAGTGTTCTTGCCAAGGAGTTTGAATATAATTCTTGCGCGACCCCTTCAAGATGTATAACAGTAAACTCCCGTATAACGTGCTCTCCTAAAACACGAATTCATGTAACGAAATCGCTCTTCTAAAACACGAATTCGTATAATTTTAAATCTTGAAAGTGTCGCGCAAGACATTGTTCCTTTCAAGATGGCGTCGCGCACAGGTATCGATATTTCGTTGTGATAAATACTTTTTCATATAGCTACTTATCGGTTCTTCGTTTTCGCGAGTGATTTATATACCGATTTACTACTAAGAAATAAATATTATGCAAAAATCTCGGATTCCGTGAAAAGCAGAATCTTGCCGTTTTTTTTTTTTTTAATAAATTTAACTAGTAAATATTTTCTTATAAAAATAAAGAATCAACTCCGATCATCATATCGCTCAGTATCCGTCGAATGAAAATGGCAGAAAATATGGAGGAGTATTGCATTAGACATTTCTTAAACCGACACAATGATTTCCTCATATGATACCTACACTTTATAATGTTTAATTTAAAATAATTTCTAATATTGTTGAATATCCAGGTATTATTTTTATGTTAAATTTCAATTCATACATCATTCTGCAGATACTATAAGTATACCTTGTCAAATGACGAATGACTCAACAAATTTGAGATTAATTTTGTATAAAGTCATTTAGTTTTATTTAATTGACTGAAAAATTCTGGAAATGTGTGACCCGAAATTGAACCCGGAACATATTTCCAGAAGACTGCAGTTCCATGTGGAAAAGTCAACCAGATTGTAGAGCATGAGGATCGACAGACCAGGCCCAAACCTTCCGAATAAATTTTACAAAGATGAGATGTTTTTCCTTTGTGGTTGAATGTCACTTTCTACCTGGCGGGGCATTCCAGCGCTCGTCATGGATTGTCCACATTCCTGATGGAATTAGCTATAAGATGGAGGATAGAATTAAATGAGCCGAGCACGGACTCCTCCTGAAAAACTTTTGAAGAAGTTGGATCCGAGAATTGAATCCAGATCATTCAGGGTGAGGCACAACATGCTTCCACCGCAACCATCCGAACAACATTGTGAGATTCATATTCAATGCTGGGCGTCTCGGTGGAAAGCCGAAGCATTTCCATGCTGCCAATCCGGCTGATTTTATGTGGTTTCATGCCACTTTCCAACTGAAGTTTACTAAGCGATATTCCAATGCTCGCCACGAACACCCAAATTTGTTGTGGAGTTTGCGATCATGTGAAAATAGAGTTCAGCCAGTCGGGTCATAGAAATTGAGACCCGGGACTTGCCATTTAGTAATCTTCGGTTGATTCCAATGCTCGCCACGAACACCCAAATTTGTTGTGGAGTTTGCGATCATGTGAAAATTAGAGTTTAGCCAGTCGGGTCATAGAAATTGAGACCCGGGACTTGCCATTTAGTAACCTTCGGTAAAGGTTGGTTTTTTTTGTCAACAGATGACGCCACTTTCCACTCAGTGAGAATACTAAGTGGCCGGTCGAAACAAGTCGCCACTTTCCATTCAGGGAGTATACTAAGTGGCGGGGCGAAACAAGCACTACTCAGTAAGAGGCGAGGCGAAACAAGGACCTATTCCTATGACTTTTATATGGATTTAGATTTCACAGGCTGCCCACCCCTGCGGAGGGGTCAGCCGGATTGTGGAGGACGGGGTGTACTCAGTAAGAGTACTAAGTGGCGGGGCGAAACAAGCCCTTCGACAGGTTTCCTGGGAGGGGTCAGCCGGATTGTGGAGGACGGGGATAGACGGGCCGGGCTAGACCCCATGATAAATATTTTCAAGAGGATCGACGGGCCGGGCCCGGACCCCATGATAAATATTTTTAAGGGGACGGGGATCGATGGGCCAGGCCTGGACCTCATGATAAATATTTTCAATGGATGATCCGGACCCCATGATAAATACTTTCAAGGGGATTTATCCTAGATACTCGAGATACTATAGAACCCGAGACTCGAACCGGGTCCTCCAGAGTGGAAAGCCGAAGCGTTTCCGACACCCATGATGGGGTCAACCGGATGGCTGAAGAATGGGGTTAAATGGGTCGGGCCCGGACTCCTCATGAAAAACTGGAGGTATGGGACCCGGTCCTCCACGGCTTTTCCTGTTTGAAAAACGAATTTAAGGAAATGCTGGTTTTAACTGTATTGATTTTTTTATAAATATTGTACAGTGGCCCGGACTCCTCATGAAAAACTGGAGGTATGGGACCCGGTCCTCCACGGCTTTTCCTGTCTGAAAAACGAATTTAAGGAAATGCTGGTTTTAACTGTATTGACTTTTTTTATAAATATTGTACAGCATTATTTTCAAATCAGTATTTTCTACTTTAGAATAAAATATCATAAAAGTCGCCAAAAAAATGTTAAAGCAAGATATCAAAAGCAATATATCAATTATTTAATTAGAAAAAGTAATTACTTAACATTTGGAAAGTGGCTAATTTTCATTAAAAAATTTTCCTATAGCATGTGGAATAAGTTTGCTTATACTTTTATTCTATTTCTAGTATAAACATTTCTATATTGAATTAGTTTTTCATTGACCAACTTGCTTTGTACTTGGAAATTGGGATCGATTTCAGATCCGATTTAATCATATTAAAATATAATCTTCATAAGTGAATGGGAAGCCTGTTACGGTCTACGAAATGGCGCAGCCACTTAGTATATGATCAATATGACAGATGGTCGGTATAAAATTTAAATGGAAACATCATTTTTAACTGTGGAAAATCGTATTCATTTTTAATGTCTCTCTCCTGTCGTTGGCCAATTACTAAGTAATGGGGTCCTAACTGCTCTAACATAACTTAGGGCACTCCAGGCTGCCTATAGCAATGGAGTCAGCTAGTATGTAAATGATGCAATTGAGAGGCCAAGCTTCTCATAGATATGAGTAAAAGGCTGGAGTGATCACGTGGAAACATTTCGGCTTTTCATTGTGGAGTACCCTGGTTCGAGTGTTGGGTCCCACTCCTAGAAAATATTTATCATGGGGTCCGACCTCTCCGCAGGAGTAGGAGTAGCCCGCGTTAAGGCTTATTTCGCCCCTGGAAAGTGGCGTCATCTGTTGACAAAAAAAAAAAAGATTTCAAACATTATCATGATTTAATAAACCGTCAAACATTATAAATGTGAAATTCTTGTGATTATTTCCTATTGTGTTATTTACAATAGGAAATAATCGCAAGCACTCGCAATGATAATTTAATAATTTTCAAGATATATCGTTGAAAATTATTAAATTCTTCCAATAATGATAAATACAGTTACATTGTTTATTGAATTCATATCTTGTTATAAAACTGAATTTTTCTGAAACTCTAAATATTTTCTCAACTCCATCTGCACCATATTATATATTGCAAAATCGAAAACATCTCTCCCGAAATTTTCAGATCTCAATCTATATATCATTCCACTACTGTTAGCAATACTTTAACTAGGCTTTTAATAATTGCATACTTACTATCTATATATTTTAAAATTCTCAAGATTGGTTCCCCCTAATGAGGAACAGCGGCGGAAAATACGCCCAATGAAAGCAGCGTGGTTTTGACATCATACTGCTGAGTAAAAACCGCTACCGTTCAGCCTTGATGAGTGGTTCCCAACGTTTTTTTGGCCATGCCCCATCTAAGCATCTCTAAAATTTCTGATGCTTCTGTGACACAATTTTTTATTATTCAAAAAGTGAACTCCTATTCACGTAGAGGAAGCCTAAAAGGGCATTAACTTGATTTAAACAAGTTTCCAAAGAATATGTCATCCATGAAAGAGAGAAATAAAAGAACGAAAGGATAGTTGAACTACTGAGGAAGAAATCACTAATAAATTGTTAAAAAATAATAATATGAAGTGATACGAAAAACCAGCAAATAGTTTCAAAACCACCTTGTATATTGATTTTAATTTTAAAAATGTGTATGTTACAATATATATTTATATATTATATATGAGGCCCCTAGAACCATAAGAAATGCAAAAAAATTCACTGTTAATAACTCATTCTCGAATTGCCCCAGGTTGAGAACTACGGGTCTAGATGGATTCAACTTTTCTGCGACGGTAAAATCCGTCGAGGTAACGTCCACCAATGAAATTGATGCATTTTATGACGTTGATTTGTTGCCAATTTTGAGTCAAGATGGAGGGACGTTTGAATAGCATGCAAAAAAATTCACTGTTAATAACTCATTCTCGAATTGCCCCAGGTTGAGAACTACGGGCTAGATGGATTCAACTTTTCTGCGACGGTAAAATCAGTCGAGGTAACGTCCACCAATGAAATTGATGCATTTTGTGACGTTGATTTGTTGCCAATTTTGAGTTAAGATGGAGGGACGTTTGAATAGAATAAGGTTAGATAACTTTATTCTAGGGCAGGGGTGACCAACGCGTCGACCGGGAAGCCGCGGTGGTCTGTGTCCTATTGTCTGTATCGAAAATTGTTATTGTTGCTTGACTCTCTCTAGCGGGCTAGTGAACAGACGACGGTTTGTGGGCTACTTTTTATTCCAGAAATCACTGGCAGTCTATAAAGTAGAACGCAAATGATTTTTGAAATGAAATGTAGCCCTCAAACCTAAAAAGAATGGTTACCAGTATTCTATCAGTAACGGGGAAGCAGTTAGGCAATATCCATTTTTATATGATAAAAGGAATGAACATTATAAAGGTTGGTTGGTTAGGTAGGGTAAGCTGCCATATCGCACGAGGGATATACTGTATCTGGCAGCGGCCACTTCTAGAGCCCTGCCCTTACCTCACTCCACCTTATATATTTTTAAAAAGTATATGTTTAAAGGTCAGCAATTTGTCTTTTTGTCCAGGGCATCATAAATGCTAGAACAGGTGCTGATAAAGCCGAAAGTCTATATAAATATGGGCCCAAAAATATTACCTTTTTGAGATATCATGATGTAAAAGCTTAGATCATATATGTAATCTGCAAAAGAGAACAAAATCATGGGCTTTTGCCAGCCATTTACAGACTTCCACATTGTTCTGATTAATGTACAATTTGTTTTGTTACAGTTGATTGCAAATCACAATTTATTACAGCATCTTGAGCTTACTAGCTTATTAATTTGTATGTTTTTACATCCTGTGTTATCTTGAAAAGGAAACATTTCCAAGTCTATGTTTATATGGAACTTTTGCTTTATTTTTATAAGTAACATATATGATTTAAATTTGGCTAGATCTTTTAGGAATATTCTGTATATAAAAACATAAGCTTGGAAGAATAACACTATTTGAACACTCTCATTGGATTACAATAACCACATGATATGAGTAGCTAAGCAGCAGCATTGAATTATAATGATCACATGATCTTGACATTTGAAATTAATGGAAAATGTTGAGTACTGTGTATTATTACATTAAAATATTGAAATTCAAACTTTTCTATTCAAAGATTGTTATTACTTTATTTTTAAAGTTTAATCTATCCTTAATTTGCGATGTATTAGATCTTATATTACCTTATTTAATATGATTTTTAAGTTAAAATTTGATATGCTTAGTGATTTTGTTGCTGCCATGCACTTTGTTTCTAGAAATATGTTGTATATATTCGGTTGTCTGGAAAGTTCGTGCGTTTTTTTTAGTTGTTAATTGGTGGCGCTAGAGTACTTAAAACATTGCAAGTTATTATTTAGTTTAGTTGTGACCTTGAAAGATGGACTTAAAACATCATAAAAATTTGTTTTGTCAGAATAAAGATCGACAAACTATTTTTAGTTTCGTTGTTGCCATGAGTGTCGATAGAATACATTTGCGCCACGTAATGTTATACGTGTTTAAAAAAAAAAAACTTTCTGCAATTGATGCAACAAAAAATATATGTGAAGTTTATGGAGATGATGCATTATCTGTATGGAGCTGTCAAAAGTGGTTTAAAAAATTTTGAGAAGGAAATTTAAGCCTGGAAGATGAGCCACGTTCAGGACGACCTTTGGTTGTCCTTGACACAACATTTCCGCACAGCTTGTAAGTAATCCTCGATTAACGACACGGGAGCTTGCTGAGATACTTAATATCCATCATAGGCTGGCCAACACCCATGATGGTGACCCCATCATGGGTGTTGGCCAGCCGGGGTACTCTAGTAACCGGATTTGAATCCGGTTACTATAGTAGTATCTAGTAACGGGATAGTTGAAAGATGGGGTTCAACTGGCCGGGCCCGGATCCCTCCTGAAAAACTGGAGGTGTGGGATCCGGATTTGAATCCGGTCCTCCAAGCGGTAAGGCAAAGCTTTACCACGCGGCCATCCGGCCGAGGAACATTATAAAGACAATGCATTAAAACAGGTACTTAACATCATTTTGTAAACAGGGAGTACCTTTCGTTACTTAGTGTCCATTTTATTTTACAAGAAATGAATCGAGAGAAGCTAAGAATCTTTGGAAAAGTGTAGCTTACCGCTGCAATGGGAACTTGCAAGTGGAATTGCCCCCGCGTTTATCAGTGGTTTTGACCGTTCCGCTTTCTGTGGAGTTTAGTGGGAACCAACCTTTAGCCAAGGCGCACATTGAGTCACAGGCACGCAGCGCAGGACAGGACTGCATGGTAGAACCTGTCCTCGACGTGACACAGCTCCACGTGCACATTGCCAAACAGTTCTTGCGGCTGACAAGCGAGTTCGTTCTAGAAATATGGAAGAACTTAAATAAGTTCAGAATCGGATTAGTATTTCTCTTTGGAGACTATTAATATTAAGATTTTATTTATTTATAAATTAAAGCCTTTCCACATTATTTACGTTTTTACAACTTTATTTGTTTAATTAAAACATGTCATAGAACCAGATACATGTCAGATAAATAAGTCCTAAAATGTGTATAGAAACAATTTAATTTAAGTGTTTTAACACCATATCATATTGTACTATGTGACACGTGCACAGGAAACTATGTCACCCACGCGTGTGGGACAGGCACATTCCTGCCCTGCGTGTCAATTTGCGCATGTCTATGTAAACCGCTTGAACACAAAGTTCTGTGCTGTGTTGCGCTGCGTTGCCTGTGTCCCCTGCGTCTCAATGTGCGCCAGGCCTTACTCTGGTACTACTCTTGCAACTTAATAGTGCCTCAGATCCCGAGAAGACTAAATACGCACTGTTAAAGCAATAGCAGTTCAAGCAGTAGAAATTTTTTGTATCTGATGTTCATCTAGCCTTCGAATTGGAACAAATATATCAAAATGGGTTTCCCAGCAAGATCCTTCTGTAGTTTAAAATGCACTTTATGTCAATATTCCTTAACATAAAATAAATGATATTTATGACAACAGTGTCTAATTTGCAAGATAATTATGTGCAAAACATGCTCCAAGAATTTATATTGTCATTAATATGAAAAAAAAACTTTAAAATAATAGAGAAAAACTATTTTTAAAATATATTTTAATGTGGATTAATGATATTATACACTTTTTACGAATTTTGAATGATATCACTGTATATAAAGTCCGGTATTAAAATTTTTACAAATACATAAGTATTTACCTCTATTATATTATCCACGATAACTACATAGATCATCAGTTTAAGCCACCTTGGCAGATTCAAACAAAAATCTTACATTCATTACGAAATATTAAAAACAAAATTGCTTATGACTTATTATTGGAAATAATGAGTTTTGATTAGAAAAAAAGATTCAATTAAAATCTATTAATCACAATATTAACATACAATTTAATAAAATGGAACTATACATTTTAATTTAATCGAAAAATTCCACCACTTCACCTAATTCTCGTTTCTTTGCTTCCTGGTGTGCCCAGCGAGCTTCTGCTAGCTGAGGAGTTACCTTCCATTTTTCGTGATATATTCTTTGTTTACAACCAGGGCATTTTTTCCCTCCTGTATCATAAATTTACTTGGTCATTTGTTACAAAATGCTTTTATTGAATAACTTTTTCAAGTGAATACCTTGAAATGGTGGTGTTTTCATAAAGCGATCCAGACAGCCTTTATGAAAAAGGTGATCACAGTAAACTCTTTCTATATGTGAAGCGTCAGTCTCTTCACTAGTTGCATCCTGTAAAAAAAAAATTTTTTTTACTGTTCTAATTTAAAATCATTCGAATAAAATTTGAACAAAACTGTTGCATACAGATAATGATCTATTTATAAATGAATATTTTTCTGAAAATAGTTTACTTTAGGATCCAGGGGAAAGCATCTCTTCTTGCATAACTGACAATTTTCGAGAGGATAATACTTGACTTTTTTTATTAAAAAACTAACTACCGGCCATAAAGACGGTTTGGGCTCAAAATGACGGTTTCTGAATTAAAAATAAATACTGCTATTGAATATTTTTTATTATTAAAATCATATTTTGATCACACATGCATAAAATATGCTACTTGCAAATATATAGTATATGGAAGATATTAAAAAGTTAGATTATTAAACATTCCATATTAAAAAAATGATATCTTCTAATAAAACATTTATAAAATATAAACCATAAATCACCATAAATATAAGCCATACCAATATTATCTAGGGTAGACAAAATTAAAATCTATTTTTAATTTTGAAACTATTTTTGAAATTTATTATTTTAAAACTATTATATGATAAATTTTAAAATTATGTATATCATTATATAATATTTTTGTTAATAGAAAATATATACTGTATATACAATATTTATTGAAGATAGGATCTTAAGGCATACTACTATAAAATTTTAAATACAGGAAAACCTGTGTTAGGTGGCCAGCATTCGGCAGCTGAGATTAGCTACAAATTTCATTATTAAACATCAAAATTTAAAATACAAAGTTTATGACACAGTTTCACATTGTTAATTAAATCTAAGGAATTAAGGATTAAATCATTAATTAATGTCTGTTTTCGGAATTTTTTCACTTTAGGATGCTCAGCTGATAGAAGATCTAGAGCCCATCTGGCATTTCTGATCAAAACACGATTTGCTGGCCACCTAGATGTTGCACACAAGGTGCCAAAATTAAATATTGCTACCATGGCCACAGAACACAGATGGTCATTTTATACAGTTTAAAAATCCTGCAATATGCTTGGGCAGATATTAAGGTGGCTATGGCTTGCAAGTTAACCACATAGCTCAGATGGCCACCAGAAAGTGTTCCTGTAATATTAAAAATCAATATAAATTAGTAAAAAAAAATTAATAATAAGTTAAAGGTACTTGATATGCTTTTAGTGAAAATTCATTGATCAAACATAAAAACAATATAAGACTAGAATTTTTATTACAATTCAAACCTGAAAATTCAGTTTATTGGAGCCTATTCTACATCTTTATTGTTTTGAGAGATTTATAATATAAATAAAGTGTAGTTTACACTGTGTAACAAATTTTTATTAATTTCTTTGTTCGTGGGTAATAACTATTATTTCTTAATTGCTTATGCTTGAAAAGTATCGAAAAATGTATATTTTTTTTGCACAAAATTTGCTTTTGTGACCAGAATAATGATATTTTGAAATTTATCTATTTCCAGAATATTCCAAATGAATTCAGTGCTGTGTAAATTTGGGCTAACTTGGAACTTTCTAGAATTCTTCAGAACCCTTCTAGAACTTTCCAGTAATAAACAGTTATAGTGTCCTTATACCAATCATTTCAATTTAGTTTCAGCTGTTTAAGTGAATACATATCTGCATTTTTCTGACACAGTATCAAGATGCTACAAGCATCCACCAAAAAACATTTTGCTATGTTTACAGCCAATTTATCAAAATGAACAAGAAAGTATTTATTGGAAGCATCATAGGTCATGGAAGAAATAAGTTAATTTTTTCATTATCGCAATTTTATTTTGTTCTTTTATAGGATGATACAAAGGGGAAAAAAGAAACCATGAAATTTGTTATTCCAAGAATTTTCAGAAATTCACTGACCACTCAAGTAATTGCTACTTCTGCATGGTGGACTTTTGAAATATTAGACTGGCAAGAATGCACCTGCTATCATGTACCCAGATCACGCTATTGGTACTACTATTTATTATTGGAAAATTCTAGGTTCTGCAGAGTTATAGAAAGTTCCAGAAATTAGTCTAAGTTTACATAGCATTGAATCCATTTGGAATGCTCTGGAAAATGGGTATAAATATTGAAATATCACTGTACTAGTCACAAAGTAAAGTTTGTGGGGAATAATAGACATCTTTTTATACTTTTGAGGCATAAGCAATTCGGAAATAATACTACCTAAGAACAAAAATGCTATTGCATAATATTATATATCACTTTATGAATGCTTAAAACTGACTAAAGTCAGAAGCATAAAAGTACTTAATTAGCAGCAAATAAAAACTTAAAAAAATTTATTTAATCTTCTGTAATGTTTCCAATTAAATTTATTGTGCACTTCAGCAGAGAGTTTACAGCACAGAGACTAAAACAGTAATTAAGAATAAAGAATTCTTAAGTTTAAACATTTAAACTTTACAAATGGAACAAAAATGTATATAGGCCATGATCGCAAAAATTAAAAGAATAGATTTTATTTACTAACATCATTAAAATGATAAATAATATATAAACAAAATAAATAAATAAATGGGAAAATATATACTAAATTTATAAAAATTCAATGAAAGCTCTTAGATTATTCTGGACAAAGTACAGCATGGCTTAGGAAGCTATCAGATTGATTATCATTAATTACATTTTTCCATCTGTTCTTTTTCATTATTTCAAGAGATTCTTTCAAAAAAACCTTCTTTAAGGTCTTACAAGAATTTATTACACTAGCTTCTTCCCAATCTATTTTTAGATCATACTCAAAAAATGTTTTGACAACACTGTCATAGTTATATCAAGATCTATGACAGTGCTGACAGTGAGGCCATATATAAAATTTGGGTATATACTATAATTCTATCTAATATTTATTATTGTATTCCTGCATATTGTTCTATATCTGATGTTCATATTGATAAAATTGATAATGCTATTAATCATATTGTTGCTATGATTGTTAAAATCTTTAATTCTTCTAATCTGAATAGTAATGATATATATTGTCAATTGAATATTAAAAGTGTGAGAGAAATCATAATTTTAAATGATATTAAATTAAAATACGTAAATATATTTGTGGTGACCTACCTTCTGATTGTATTTATTACTCTGTTCTCCAATTTGTTATTAGAAATTGTTCTTTATTAAATATTCCTAAATATCATACTAATAAATTTAAAAATTCATTTTCGTCAGAGCATCTATTAACTATAATAATTTTAATGATTGATAAAATTTCTGTTATTATTCTTTTTGTATTTTATTCGTATTCGTATTATTAAAGACTGAGGGTAAATAAAATAAATTTAATATTTTTGTGCTTGTTATCCTATCTTCTAAGTTATGCCAATGTACTATTCTCTATGGTTTAGATAAAAATGTAAAGTTCAAATATTCAAACTTAAGAATTCTTTGTTCTTAATTACTGTTTTGGTCTCTATTCTGTAACTGTCTGAGTTTATTTTATGTTATAGATCATTCAATAAGCAAATAACAACCAAATGCTGTTATTTGGTTATGTTATTGTTTGTAATGAATATATATATATATAAATTTTCACTTATATAATGATTGTATATCTAGAAATAAGCTCTAACTCAAAGTGGAAAAACACAATTTTATTAAAGAAGTACTTTTGATTTTTTGAAAAGTCGAAAGTACTTCTTTAATAAAATTGTTTTTTTTTTCCACTTTGAATTAGAGCTTATTTCTAGATATACTGTTATTGTTTGATTATTAATCCCAAGTAAGTAAATAAATAAATGGAATTTGATTGCTTGTTATAGATCACATTTCAGATTGATTATGAGTTTTCTATAAAAGATCTTACCTTATACATCTAGTTTCATGCTTGAACAATGATATTTTTGCTAAAAGTATATTTGCTGTCTAACATTTATATTTATATCTTCTTTTTTTTAACTGTTCTGTTTATAGATGAGTATTTTTGGGTAAACATTTAGAATAATTTTACATTTTAGTTTAGGTATTTCTCTTTTTTTTTATTGTGAATTTGTTCATTTGCCTTAGGAATTTGGTATATTCCATAATAAAATGTTCTTTTCAATATATATGACACAATAGTTATTAAAATTAAGTGTTTTTTGAGGGCTACATTTTTTTCATATTTTAAATTTAAAGTTGTGTTTCTAATTATGATAATATTAGGAATGATAATTTTCTCTATTTCTTTCAGATTCATACTGTAATTCTTTAATGGATACTGTAAATAAATTTAATGTAGTATATAATTTCATTTTGGTGATATCATTTACTATGATATCATCTACATAACAGTTGATGGTACGTTTGAAAATGAACTAAAACTTTGTATTCCATTTAATTCTATTCTTGATGCCAAAGATAGATGTTTATCAACTGAAAATGTTTCATTAAGTTATTATTTATCAACTGCTATTGAGAGCTATTATTTCAAGGTATTATGCTTATTCATGTTATCAGAGGTTAGTTAAAATATTAATTAAAGATGATTTAGCTAGAACAAGACAAAAACAACTTCAGTTAATGAAGTATTTAATACAAAATTTTCCTATTCCATAATGAAAAATGCATTTCATCAGTTTAAGATTAATTTTTGTTTAAAACGTTTTTTTATACAATGATGAATACTTTAATGTTATTTACAAATAAAGCAGGAGTAGTCCAAGATTAACAAAGTTAAAATATTCAGGTTTTAGGAAACAATTTATAGAAGAGGTGATAAAACAGTGGCTTTCCTGGACTTAAAAGTAATAAAATGTAGTTCCAGTGCAAGTTAAAACTGTTTATATTGCTAAGGGTAAGGAAAATTCATATATTTTATGGCTTAATTGCATCTTGTAACTTTTTAAAGATATTTTTAATGAAATGAATTTGATGTATTTAATTCTGTTATTAATTTTAGCATTATATTTTGTGTTATTGTAATTTTCTTCTCATTTATAGATGAGTATTTTTGGGTAAACATTTAGAATAATTTTACATTTTAGTTTAGGTATTGTGAATTTGTTCATTTGCCTTAGGAATTTGGTATATTCCATAATAAAATGTTCTTTTCAATATATATGACACAATAGTTATTAAAATTAAGTGTTTTTTGAGGGCTACAATTTTTTTCATATTTTAAATTTAGAGTTGTGTTTCTAATTATGATAATATTAGGAATGGTAATTTTCTCTATTTCTTTCAGATTCATACTGTAATTCTTTAATGGATACTGTAAATAAATTTAATATAGTATATAATTTCATTTTGGTGATATCATTTATTATGATATCATCATCTACATAACAGTTGATGACATACTTTCTATTTTATACATTTTTTATCAGTTCCTGTTATTATGAGTTCAATCAGTCTAAGGTTCTCTCGCTGATCCCATGTTTATACTATTAGTTTCTTTAAAGAAATGTGAGGAATGCAAGGGATGTCAAAAGTCAAAATGTCAGAATTTGGACGCTTCATTGCACTCAGCACGTGAGTAAGGACACTAGAGGTCTGGGATTAGAAACTGACTCAACTTCTTGATTGATCATAACTAAAAATAAATGTATTTATTTAACATAATGAATATATAGCAAGAACAATAGCAATAACAATAATGAATGTAAGCAATTAATAATAGTAAGTGATATATATTTAGCAATTTGAGAGAGAGAGAGTTCCACCGTGACCTTCCGCACATATCTGAGGACTTTTGCTGACATTAATCATTAATTCATTAATTAATTATTGTAATAAGTTTTATGTATTTATTAAACCTGTATTAAAAAGTTAATTAACGATTAATACTTTTTAGTACAGATTTAATAAATCTGTTAAAATTTTTTCTGAAAACCAAATTGTAAAGGTACCATAATGCCTTATAATTAAACTAATACATTAAATTATTGATTATTGTCAAATTAGATATTATTATTTCACACTAAACAATAGGTTATTACAATTTAATGCCATGAAATCTGCATGAGTAATATGAAATAGGTTACTAATGAGCCAATTATGGAATGGAAAAGTTGGTAATGGAAATTACCAATCTTCAACATAGTATTTTAGTAACTTAAATAATAATATACCTTTTCAAAAATAATTAAGATTAGTAAAACTTCAATTATGGGAAATAAAAATCTTTATATGATTTAAACTATTATTATAAAATCAATTATTCTGATTTAAAACTCTCACACACATTTATTAAATAGAAAATGCCTAAATCAAAATTACTTACTTTGAGTGGATTAACTGGAACAGGCATTCCTTCTGTACGATGTTCAGCTACCATATCAAATGGAAAAGTGCTGAATTCAGGTGGTGCATCTCTTAAATAAACTAAATGAAAATCTAATCGCTTTTCTAATTTTAGCACTTCTATTTTCTTAATAGTTGGATTATATAAATCATATCTAATTTCAACTCCTACACAAGAAAAATTTTGTATAATTTTTATTTACATTATCATTTCTATATTTTTTAAATTAAATAATATTTAAATAAAATATAAGTTAATAAATATAAATATTGACATCGTTTAATTTTTAACATAACATTATAACATATAATTCTAATACCTAATTATATTAAATGACCTTAAGTATAGGGAGGTCCCGCCAAAATGGATTCTCAATTGCTAAGACCGGTGCTGTACATAGAAGCCGAATGAAAAAAAATGCATAAGACTATGCCCATCTCTTTACAATGCTTTGCATCGTCATGTAGAAAACAATCTGAATCATAATCCTAAATACAATAATTTATTTCATTTTTTAATCCATTCAATATTTGAAATTTAAAGTGTATATAACTATGTTGTTCGTATTTCATTATCGGGAGTGTCAAATCCGGAGTTACAGTATATAATGTGGCATCACCTCCGTTCACATCCCTGATGAGGTCAGCCGTCAGGTGAATGAATGATATTCAATGAACCGAATCGGCCGGATGGCCGTATGGTAAAGTTGTAACTTACCATCCTGGAGGATCCTGGTCCCACACCTCCAGTTTTTCAGGAGGGGTCTGGGTCCGGCCTGTTGTACTCCATCCTTCAACCATCCGGATGACCCCATCATGGATGTTGGCCAGCCTGTGATGGGCTGTATAAGTAGCCACCGCCAGATACAGTATATCCTCGTGCGATATGGCGGTTTGCTCAAAATAACCTCATCAATGAGCCGAGTCCGGACCTCTCCTGAAAAAACTTTTATAGAACTGGAATTCGGAATTGAACCCGGATCCTCCGGATTGGAAGAATAGCAAGCTTTTATTACGGCATTATTTATTGTTTTCAATTTGAAATCAAGAAATTGATAATACGCCAGACCTGTCGCATACCAGAGGTAGAAATAATATGAATAATCATAGAAACCTGCTCTCAATGCAGTTTGGAAAAATTCAAGAATAAACAAGAGTTTGATGGATATGTAGCCTATAGTTGGCCTGATGGCGGCGGTAGAAACATGTTGTGCTTTCATCCTGAAGGATCCCGGTTCAATTACTGAGTCCCATACGTCTAGTTTTTTCTGAGGACTCGGCTTGTTGAACTCCATTCTCCATATGTAAGCTGAAGCCACCAGAGGTATTAGTGGCCCGTGATGGGCATGGAAATGCTCCGTCGCCTTCTATTCTATATACACAGTATAGAAGGCGGAATAAAATCACGTGACCTGGATATGTATTCAGTATATACCATAATAGTCCAAAACTGAATTCTACCGCATGCATAACGTTATTATACAGGTTCAATACCAAGTTTCGGAACTTACTTCGTAAGTAAAAATATCTACGTTATGTAGAAAGTATCTGACTTACTTCACTTAATTTTTCGATTCCACTAAGGCTCTGTGAGAATCAGCATTCTCTTTAATGAAA
Source organism: Olivierus martensii (assembly GCA_000484575.1). Classification (NCBI taxonomy): domain Eukaryota; kingdom Metazoa; phylum Arthropoda; class Arachnida; order Scorpiones; family Buthidae; genus Olivierus; species Olivierus martensii. The sequence goes on along the minus strand of AYEL01091758.1, from coordinate 52,112 downwards.
AACATTAAGATAAAAACATCGCTCTCGTTTAACAGATCAGTATTTGATATCATGCTTAAGAATCGCAATAAATTTTTTTGAACTATAATATGAAAATTTCTGAAGATATGCAGTACCTGTACCAAGTTTTGGAAGCACTTTTGAAAAAGTCATTCACTTATGATTATATTTTGTGCATTGATTTGATTGATTTCATAAATTCCTCTATACTTCTTATGTTATTTGCACATTATGTTCCACTTAGGTGCATTATTTGTTGAAAATATATTTGTGCAAAACTTGTATAAATAAAATTACTACGTATTCAGTTTACATTTTAGTTGTTTTTACTGTCTTCTTTCAATAATTAACGACGATGATCCTAGTATATAGAACATTGTCATTAAGTTATGCAACTTGTCGCCTCAGAGCTTAAAAATTTCGCCATCCTTAATATATTGTTTTAACAAACTACTTATTATAAACAATCTTTCATACTGTATTATGATTTAATTTTAAAATAATTATATTAACTATTTAAAAAATTAATTTGGAAAATAAAATTTTCGAATATTTACGCAATGAGAGCGAACTCTGGTGGCAATTTAAAAAGATGGCATTTCATACTGTATTATGATTTAATTTTAAAATAATTATATTAACTATTTAAAAAATTATTTTGGAAAATAAAATTTTCGAATATTTACGCAATGGGAGCGAACTCTGGTGGCAATTTAAAAAGATGGCAGAAGGATTGTTTTTGTGTGTTTATGTCATGGATGTATAAAGTTTATATTAATCAAAGTGGTTTATTATTTTTGTAATACTGTTCTTTTCTCCTTTTTTTGGTAAACAACAAGTACGAAAGATGAGTCGTATGAAATTCAAATTTGAATCATATCGATCAGAATTCATCGTAAGTATATAGTAGTACGTTAATGAAAATATGAAAATGTGTGTAAATACAACGTAAACTTGTAATTTATCTTAAATGTTCGCTATAATAAACTTAATTGTCAAAAATATTTTGATAATTACAAGATTTGTATGCTGTTAATTACATCATAATTTAAAATACCTGGAAGATTTTAATTTGAGTACTGTCCTAGCAATATGCCTATACTCCTATGGTCATGCTTATTCATATTCAGTAAAGTGTTTGGCTAGTAGTGGATGTAAAATGTTCCGTGTTGAGCTTTGTAAATGAATGTAAACAGAGATGTTGCTCTCAAGCAAATCATCTGTAATTTTACTTTATTTCAGCTGTAAATTTTGGTAGGATTGTAATGTTTGCAAAACTAAGCAAAGTTGGTACTGATCGAAAGGGTGAACTAAACGATGAAAACTTCCCTAAAGAATCAGAAGTCAAAGGTCAACTGTGAACAAGATACAGAAGGGTGAAGTTTCAGTAAGATTTCACTTATCCCTTGTAACATGGTTGTTGTGGCACAGACTGCATATGCAGTTCATTGTATTGTTCCCAGGAAGAATTTTTTTAATTGAAAAATTATTTTATGTATTGATTTCATCTGTTATTTCAAATCTCATGTTTATTGAAATGTTATATTATCATCAAACTAATTAAAATACAACTGGTAGAAATTATTGTTTTTTCTGTATTTATTAAAGTGTAAAATTGTGAGATCATTATTGATGTTATGTCATGATGTCATCAGTGTGCTTATGTGATATCACATAAGCACACTGATGACATTTATTATATTATGATGATATGGAATCTTATGATAACATTTTGAATTTGAACAAAATCATTTTGCCATATAATTTATTAATTATAGCATTTGGAATCCATTGTCTTTTTGTGTCCAATTTTGATTTTTTAAATTAATTTGTCCAATTTTAATTTTTGTAGATTTAACCATAGTATTAGGTCACAATTACATCATCACAGTGAAGTGATATCATGAATTAAAAGAGTCTTATGACGTTTATCCATTGTTATGCCATATTGACTTCACATCACAATGATTACATCATCATGCCCTAATATTAAATTTAATCTAAAAACAGTTTAAGGTATAGGGCACTATGTCCATTTTTGGCCAAAATGAGATTATTGGCATAATCATATGGGTTTCTTGTCCTCTACCCACAGGTATACAAAACTATGTACTACATCAATAATTGGTGGAGTTACGGTGCTTTTAAATAATACCAAGTCCATAAGGGAGACAACTTCAAACTGCTCTCCTGTAAAATGTAGTAAATGTGACATAGTGTCCTATACCTCTGACCCATAGATATAATGTCATCATGCTCATCAGTTCACTAAATTATTAAATTCTATGAAATTTAATAATTTATTCAATAGATGTTCATAATTCTTTAATAATGATTGTTGTAAAAAAAATCATCAGATAGGCCAGTTATTTAAGTTGGACAATCACAGAGAATTATGCCAAGTTTGATGGTTATAGCTTTTATTGTTTCGAAGATTATTCATCACAAATATACAAATAAACTGAAAATCAGAAATATACAGGATATTCCAAAAGTTACTATCTACCTTGAAAAATAATGGGAATGCAGGAAAACGTGGTTAAGATGACAAAATAGCTTTATTTCAAAGTAAGTATCACACAAAAGTAGGGATGTTCAGTGAGCAGTCTCCACATAGTGATCATCAGTATCTCTACAGAGCTCAAAGTGATACAGTGCTGACCACAGAAGAACAAGTGTTTGTGATAACATGCAAGATCAAAGACATGAAATGCACAGAAATTAGAGAGAATTTTGAGAGGAAGTTTTATAAGGCATGTCCAACAGATAAGGCTATCCATGAATTAGAAATGAAATTTCAACGAATGCTGCATTGCTTTGAGCTCTTTAGATATACCAATGGTTGCCATGTGGAGATTGTTCACTGAACATTCCTACTTTTCTGTGGCACTTATTTTGAAATAAACCATATTTTATTGTCTTAATCCTGTTTTCCTGTATTCTCATTAGTTTTTGAGATAGTAACTTTTGGGACACCCTGTATTTAAGTTGTAATAGTTGTGTACTGATGGTTATGATCCTACTGGAATAAGAAGTAATCATGTTATAAAAAATGAATTATCATTAATAAAGTTATTGTACTTAGCATTATTGTTAATAATAATATTGCAATACAACATAAATTGCACATATAAATACATATATGCATATAAAATTACACATATACAGTGATGCCTTGTAATTCAACGTCCTGCAATTTGTCGGTCTCGCAATTCGACATTTGAGTTTTGCGGGTTGCCACATGCGCATGCATGGAATTGTGTGATGTCATTTACTATTTGCCAATTCTTTTTGGGCTTTTTGGTGTTTGCCCGTGTTGTTTGTGTTAATTTTCAATTCTACATTTTTCAAAAAGTAAAAAATTTGTAATTATTATAAGTTTTTTGAGTGAAATGTAAGGATGGATCCAAAGAGAACTGACTAAAGGAATAATTCCGAAAAGAAGAACACTTGATTGAGCAAAGAGACGAAGAAAAAAAATGGTAGATAAAATGCAGAAAGGTAGAACAATTAAAATGTAACTAGAGTATGGCATACCTAGGACAACTGTGGCAACATTTTGCAACAGTGAGAGAAGATTATGGGTGCTAGGGTGAATCATTCCAACATCCAAGGGCTAATAAATTGTGTGGTCTGCTGGAAGACTTCATTCCAACATCTAAGGGCTAATAAATTATGTGTGGTATAAAATAGTGTATTTTGTAATTTAGTAATAAATTGTGTGATGTGTATAAAATAGTGTATTTTGTAATTTAGTTTGTTAGGTGTCTGCTGGAAGACTTCATTCCAACATCCAATAATAAATTGTGTAGTCTGCTGGAAGACTTCATTCCAACATCTAAGGGCTAATAAATTATGTGTGAATAGTGTATTTTGTAATTTAGTGTGTTATACAATAGTAAAACACATAATAGTGTATTTTATAATTTAGTGTGTTATACAATAGTAAAACACATATCTTCAATCCAACATCCAAGGGCTAATAAATTATGTGTTGTGTATAAAATAGTATTCCAACATTTAAGGGCTAATAAATTGTGTTTTGTGTATAAAATAGCATCATTCCAACAACCAAGGGCTAATAAATTGTGTGTGTTGTATATAAATTAGTGAATTTTGTTCCGATCTTGTGTGTTGTGTATAAAATAGTGTATTTTGTAATTTAGTTTGTTATAAAATAGTAAAACACATATAATAAAGTAAATAATATAGTGTATCTCTCTCACCTCACCACTATTAGAGTAATTGGAGTAAATAATATAGTGTATCTCTTTCATCTCACTCATTAGGGGAGTGGGATATAATATAGTGTATCCCTCTCCCCTCATCCGTTAGGAGAGTGAGATGAGGACCGATAACGAATTAATCTATTTTACATAGTCTTCTTATATGGGAAATGCCTGCAATTCGACAGTGATAACAAATTAATCTATTTTACATAGTCTTATATGGGAAATATTGTCTTGCAATTCGACAGTTTCTTAATTCGACATTACTTTGGTGACAGATTAGTGTCGAATTGCAAGGCACTACTGTATATTGTATTATGATAGTTATGATATATATTCTGCTTTATAGGTAGACTACAGGAATCCCTTGATTAGTGTGGGTTTGAATAATGCGGTTTTGATTAATGGATTAATGCACAAAAAAATTTTGAAATTATCCCTTAATATATGCAATGCCAAATTTGATTAGTGCACTTCAACAAGTGCGATGATTTTTTTTCCCCCAAACCCTCTGAAGCATTGGCAACTGAATCTTGGGGATTGTAGTCCATATGATTAGAGCACTGCAATAAATTTATTTATTTAATTCTATTAATATTATGACTTTCATCATGTAATTATTATATTTCAAATTCATTTGTAATTTTATTTATTAATAAATTTAGCATGAATGGCAACTATCTAATAATAATAAAATACCATTATAATATTATATAGCCAGCCTAGCCTTCAGTTCCTCTCCAGTACTCGTTGTCTATGGACATGCAATTACTTTTTACAAAATGTATAAATTTTGTAAAAAATAATTTTTTTTTGTGCAAAATAAATTTTAATTCTTACTATAAATTTTTAAATACCTATGCATATTCCTCAATGATTTAAAGTGCATGTAATGCAGTATAGATACATTTTGAGAGAGGAAAAAAAATATATGTTTATAATTTTGATATTTTCCAGGATTCATTATAATTATTCCCATTGGTTTTTTTAGTTTGATTAGTGCAGTTTTGATATATGTGGTGTATTACCATTTATTAACCGCACTAATTAAGGGATTCCTGTATATATATACAGTGCATAATAATGCTTTTAATTTTATTCCAATAATTAGGTAATAGTTTACATAAATTCAACTTGTATAAAGTTTGAATTATGCAATGTATTAAGGATTGTAAGTTTAATATAAGTAAGGGAATGCCTGTATTCTGCATAATTTTTTAATCTTCTGTAATGTTTTATGTTCTTTTAGAAAATTCATTTGGCTTCAAGAAATTAATAAAGTTAGAAATTTATTAAAATATGCTTATTATTATTTATTATATTCTTTAATAAGCACAACAAAAGATCTGCTAATAAACAAATTAAGATTCTTTTTTGTAATAGTTTAATTATGATTTCTTTTAATATTTTGTTGTCAAAACAATTTTAACTTGTTTATATAATTTTTATCAGTGAAATGATATTGTTAACCAATAATAATTTTTTCTTCTTCTTTTAGGAACTTGTTAAAGAATCCATTATAACTGGTAATATTCATCAACTTGAAGAAAAAGCACAGCAAAAATATGTAATTGGATGGTAATATAAGTTTAATTTTTTATTCATATTTAATATTGATAATTCTATGGAAACCAATCATTTATTAAACTTTAATTTATATTTAGTATGAATTTTAATAAACATTAGATCTTTTCACACAGAACAGTTTATATTCCTGAAAACAAGGTCAAAGTAAAATTACAGTATACAAATTGGAATATTATCTTTTCCTTAAGAATCGGCTGAAATTGAGAAAGAGACTATTGTATTGTATGTTTGATCATATATGCTATTTTAACAGTAAAATAAAAAACAAATAAATAATATATTAAACAAAAATAATAATTTCTTTATTAGGAAAATACTACTAACAAAAAGTTAATAAATTTTCTGAAAACAGTAAAAAGAATTTAATTATTGATCATCCTATTCCATAATAGATTAAATTCTCAAATCCAGAACCACTTCCATTTTTCAAATTCATCACAACAAACTTTGAGAATTAATCTCTATTGTGAATTATTATATTACTTGATTTTATCAATACAGAGGTGTTCAAATTATTAACTAAAAAACATCGCTATAGTTTTTATTCATTTAAACATTAATAAAAAGATTACAAATGAATTATTAATGAAAGTAGTATTTTGTATGGATGCCATTATTTACAGTTAACAAATTTATTCTCTTTAGCATGCTTTCAACAAAATTTTTATTTGAACTTTTCACTTTGTCATTATTATGCCATATATAAATCAATTTTTTAATCAAATTAGTCTTGGTAGTTATTGTAGCTTGCTTGAGTCTTTTGATAATTAACCAGAAATTTACTGAAGGGTTCAAGTCTTGATGTTTTTACTTGCTTTTTTGCCAGGAATTTAATGACATTCTTAGCTTTATGACAGAATATTCCATCCTGCATAAAAATCCAAATATAATTTGGAAAGAAATTGTATATTTAAGAATATAACCTTGTTTTTAAAATGTTTACATATTGTTGCTGACCCAAAACGCCTGTCAAATGATATAGTTTACCAGAATCAGATCTGGATATTAGAACCAGATTGTAACTTATGAAGGAAACTTTACAATTTGTTGCAAGCATTCAGTGTTAAATTCTTCTTCTAAGTACACATTGGTTGCTTTTCTTCATAATAAAAAAAGATAAATCCATCTCTGAAGCTATCAAGTAAAATTAAAGTCACTTTCATTTAACAAAAATCAATTGCATAATGTGACTGCATAAAAATGCAAAAAAGTATCATATGGATTTTTGATTTGTATTAATATGATTCATTCTTAAAATAATAATAATATAATGCAGAGATAACATAAAAATTTTAATTAGCTTATATCAAACTTCAATAGATCAATAATTTTTGAACTACTTGGTTTACTCTAGGTTTTTTGCCGTAGACAAATGCTTATATATCAGTCCCGGTATTTTTCTCATTGTTATAGGTCAATTCCAGTTTTTATATATAATAATTTAATTTTCCAAGTCATTAATTAAAGTTGGCCTTAAGGTATTGATCAACCAAATTCATAAGCTTTCTTTGTTTTTTCATCAATCAGTTTTTTCTTTGACTACATTTCCCAATTCTTCATTGTTTGTATTCTTTATTATTATTGATTGATTTTTGTCCCATTAACATTTTTCTGAAAAAATTTTATTTTATTTGCAATTTCTTGCTATACATATATTTTATTATTCAAATATTTCTATACTTGCTGTTTCTGTTTCCACTTTTCCACAAAAATAGCATTTTAGTATAATCTCAGTTTACCAAAATAGCACTGATAATTGTATTGAAAAAACTTCATTTGGCAACTTATTCCATCATGATATTGGACACTCTGGTTAGTTATTAACAATAGGAAATAAAAACCTTAATTTTAGATAACAGGAATGAATTTTTACATTATGTGAATTAAGTCACCAAATCACATGGCATACTTTCATCAGTAGCTACTTTTAACTGGCTGGCCAACACCCAAGGCAGGATGTATTAAAAGATTGGAAGATGATGTTCAATGGGATAAACCCAGACACCATGAATTTATAAACTTTATGGGTAAGCTTGCAATGAACTATACAGAAATATCATTTTATCATATAATTCATTTATAGCATTTGAAATAAATTGGCTAATCACAATGATATCACATTGTTGTGAGAATGACATCACAGCAACATCACTCACTATTACTTAATAATATGATATTTGATGATGCATGAAAATTAGTGGGCCTGTACAAAAAATAAAAAAAAAAAAACATGATGTAATTCCTTCATGAAACAGTAAGAAAAAATTTGTTTCTTGCACTATTACATATCAAAAAATGTCAAATATCATTGCTGGTCTCTTGATACATGATTGGCAAAGGAATATAAGTAATTTATCCTAATATAGATTACCTTATTATTTGATTTTTCAGCTTAAGTAATCCATTCTTCACCATATAGATTGGATAATAGAGATTTCATTGTATATTAATGCAAGTGATCTTTATTAATTTTTTTGTTTTCTTTTCATTTTCCAGTGAAAGTGATTTCAAAACTACAATTGACCAAGCATTCAGAGATATTCTTAGTGAATCAGTAGTAAGTATTTCAATTTTTATAAAAAAGTCTAAATTATTCAATATAAAATGATTTTCCAATAAGCTGATAGAAGAATATAGTAATTGTTAAGAAATAAATACTGGGTTTTAGTTGATATACACATTCAAAAGCTTGGCTATCATGTAGTGATATTCATTAAACTGTTTAATAATTATTTATAGTCATTGCAAATACATGATATAATTGTATTATCAAAATATTTAAAAATAACCAGCATTATCAAAAGCCATTTAAAAATTAAAAGCCAGTTTTCAAACATTGTTTTTTTGTTTTCAATAAGCCATCCTGACCTCTTCTGTCAGATCTGATTGGTATTACTAACACCTTCTGTCCTATCAATTCTTAAGCTGAGTGACTGTGGTATGTTGATTATAGATATAAGTCTAGTCCTAAGTTACTAACACACTAACATTTTATTTAATTAAAAAATAAAAAAATAACAAAAAAAATAAAAAATATAATTAGTAATAACATTTCTTTTTCCAGATTTAAATACAGGAATAATAGTAATTTTTTTTAGAAGCTCATGGAAAGTTTTTTCCAGATTTAAATACAGGAATAATAGTAATTTTTTTAGAAGCTCAGGGAAAGATGTTGACATAACAATCTGCCCAAATAAATAATATAAATGTTTTATAAAAATTCCTTTAAATTGCTTTACAATACAAATAGGTGGATTAGACTTAATATAAAAAGAGGAATCCCTTAAAGTATCTATAGCCAAACAAATACTGTCCTCAGTAATATCTAACAAAGAAAAATTACATAAAATTTTAGAAAAAGGAGTTAAATACTCCTGAAATAAATAATCTGTATAACTAGGACTATCTGTATAAACAGTATTAAAATAAGAATTAAATGTATATAGGAATATCAGAATAATTTACAAAATTATCATTCAACATAAAATAAGAATCTCTAACCTTATCTGCAAAAGTAGTCTTATAATATTTCCAAAACAAATTTAGTACAGAATTAGTTGATTCAAAAGATAATTCTATTTGCCTAAAAAAATCCAATCTTTTCTGTCTCTCCAAAATCAAAAACATATCTAAATGTTCCTCATAAGCAGCATATATCTCTGAATCCATATGTCTCCCAATGAAAGAGTCAAAATATTTTATTCTTAAACAAATTACAAATAAATCAATCAATTCCTTATCAAACCTTATGTTTGCACCATCCAAGTTTAATATATTTGAAGAATTATGATCGTAAAAACTAAGATGGAAAAGTGTTTGTAGCAATCTAACATTGTAATTCATTATATTGTACATAAAATATATCATTTGTATTGTAAAAATATTAATTAAAAATCTTATGAACTTGATTGTTTATCAAAATATACTGTTTTAGTAATTTATTCAGTATTAAAGATTATAAAGAGTTAATTGATTTTCAATTTATTGAATTATATTTTTGATTTGTTTTTTGTTCTGGAATTGTGTATCTTTTTTTCTTTCTTTCTATGAAAAACCATATGATTTTTAAACAGAATATATTTAATAAAATGCTTTTGAATATTTTCTAAAGTATCAGTCAAACCAGCATTTCGAACATAGAAAGACCACACTGAAGAACAATACTCTAATTTACTTTGTATCAAAGAACAAAATAAATTTATCATAAAATTAACATTTACAAAGTTTTTTATAAAACGAATAACAGAAAACAATATCTTATAGGCATTTTTAGAAATTTCATAAACATGAAGATTAAATTTACAATTTGCTTGAAAAATAACTCCCAAATCCTTTATTTGCTTGACTCTGATCACTGATTTACCAAAAATATAATAATTAAAACTAATAAAGTTAATAAGATGAAAAGAAATTACACAGCTTTTTTTATATTAACATTCATTTTATTCTCACTAAGCCAATAATCTAGGCCATTTAAAGCTGTTTGCAACTTCAAGCAATCCTTAAAGTTTCTAACCCTACAATAAATTTTCATATCATTGGCATAAGATACAATATTACAATCAAAAAAAGAATTAGAAAATATAAAAATAAATCATTTATAAAAATATTGAAAAATAAAGGACCAGTAAAAGATCTTTGAAAAACACCAGAAGCAACAGTAAGATAATTAGAAAGAGAATTATTCATAAAAGTAGCATGTTTTCTATCTTGAAAATAATTAGTAAACCAATCACAATACCTATAGGATAAACCCAACAAAGACAATTTTTTTATTAATAAAAAATGAGGAACACTATCAAATGCTTTTTGTATGTCAATATAAACAGGGTCCACTTGTGAACGCTCATCAATACCTTTAACAACAAAGTCTCAAAATTCCAAAAGATTACTTTCAGTGGATTTTCCAAAAGTAAAACCATGTTGAAAATTAGACAAAAAATACGAAGAATTAATCAATTTAGATAACTTAAAAAAAATAATATAATCTAAAATTTTAGTAAAAGTATGAATTAAACATACTGGTCTGTAATTAGTAATAACATTTCTTTTTCCAGATTTAAATACAGGAATAATAGTAATTTTTTTAGAAGCTCAGGGAAATATGTTGACATAACAATTTGCCCAAATAAATAATACAAATGTTTTATAAAAATTCCTTTAAATTGCTTTACAATACAAATAGGTGGATTAGACTTAATATAAAAAGAGGAATCCCTTAAAGTATCTAGAAAGTATCTATATTAAACTATATCAAGAAGTAATAAATGATAAAACTAATCTTATACATAAATTAATTTTACAAATTCTTATCATTTTTTATAATAGTTTAATGGAACTTATTTTCTGAATAAATTTCATAGTTATATGTAATTTTAAAACTTTATCTTTAATAGATATGTGATTTGTTTCTATAATACTCAAATTTGCAGTAATTTAGAATTAAATTTTAAACAATGAATATAAAGCTTTCTGGAATGGTAAAAAAATCTGTAAGGTATTTTATTACTTCATGATAACTTAATAAATATTGAATAATTATATTTTTAAATTATTTTCACCATAAAATAAAGTACATACTTGAAAGGGAGCTTTTCCAGTTAAACACTGAAATACAATTGTTCCAATACTCCACAAATCAGCTTTAGCATCATATTGTAGTGACATAATTACTTCAGGAGCCTAAATATTTATTTTATGAAATCATTATAAAAGAAATTATTATTAATTTATGAATGAAAAAATATCAAAAAAAAAAAAAGAAAAACCTTAAGATCTTATTTGATTCAAATACAGATAATTCTCTTGTGAGGATCTAATGACATCAATTTATTATAATTACTATTTATTAGCAATTTCATTTATAGTTTCAGTCTTGTAAATAATTGACTACAGCACAGATTAAAGTGAAAAACTTGATTTATTAAATAATTAAAGCACTTTCAACTTAATTAAGTCATCTTCAGTAACTTTAAATGAAGCTGTTCATTTCAAACAGCTTCATTTAAAGTTACTGAAGATGACTTAGTTAAGTTGAAAGTGCTTTAATTATTTAATAAATCAAGTTTTTCACTTTAATCTGTGCTGTAGTCAATTATTTACAAGACTCAATTTATTATTATTAAACTTTTGAAAAGTAAGGTTTTGTGTATTCAAACTTTATTTGAACATTTCAAGATAAGAAAAACTAATATTCACTAATTTTTAACTTATAGAAATAAAATGAAAAATTGAACAGAAATTAATTGAAAAAATAAAATGACGTATGTACATTAATCTATTATAATAAAATTATTACAAAAATCCTTAATTTTATAATGTAGTGGTCTCCAAAGTATGGTGCATGCATTCAGAGGGATATATAAAACATTTTCAGGAGTTTTACTGCTCATCATATACAGTATGTATGCTAAACTACAGTAATAGTTGTAAACTATCAAATATGCATGCTATTTTTACATACTGTAGTATGTAAAAATAGCATGCATATTTGAATGCATGCTATTTTTTACTTATAAAAACAGTACATGATTAAAAATTTAGAAACTGCTGTTATAAAGAACAAAAAAAATTTCAGTATGTATGCTAAACTACAGTAATAGTTGTAAACTATCAAATATGCATGCTATTTTTTACTTATAAAAACAGTGCATGATTAAAAAATTTAGAAACTGCTGTTATAAAGAACAAAAAAAAATTTTTTATTTTTAGATTTTATTGTTTAATAAATTAAGGTCTATCCACTTTTGGCATATCTTAAAAAAGAAAAATGATATAAAATATATTAGACTATTTACATAATCATAATTATTCAGGTAAGATTTATATAAAATAATGGGTGCCAACTTCATATTAGTATATCATTTAGATATTAAAATATATAGTAATTTTTTTTGATATTTTTTCATTCATAAATTAATAATAATTTCTTTTATAATGATTTCATTGAATTAAAGAAATCAGATAAAATGAATACTTTATGAATTTATGCTTTGAATTATGAAATTTGAATTTATTTTATTAAAATTTAATGAACCATCTATACAAAATAATTCAGTTAAAGTATTGAAACTTTTCTTGCTAAAATACTGTTGATAGGAATTTTCATTAAAATTAGAATTTTCCATAAAGCAATCCTGAATATATTGAAATTCTTAAGTCAATTTGATTTTATTAAATAGTAATTGTTTCTTATAATGTAGATCTTCAAAAGAATACTAGAATGAAAATTAAAAAGTTTGCAATTAAATCATTTAATATGGAAGATTCTTGAAATAATTACTTTATCTTCCAAATTTTTATAATTTTTTAAATCAAATGATTGATATATAACAATTAGCATATCAAGTTTTATTTTTACACAATCTTACCAAAATTTATCTTTTATACAGAATAAACCAAAAGTCTCTTGCATCTCCAATAAATCACTAATTTTTTTGTTAGAGATATGCCAAATATGTTAATGCAAACAAATATAAAGTGATCAGTGGCCTTTCAGATGGTCCAGTCAGAGTGACCATGAATATGCAAATTAGAGCAAATGGAAGTTCCAACTCCAAAACTATAACAGATAGAATTAATATTTCCAATTACAAATATCTTCAGCATGTTATTCTGAGCATTTTAAAAATCTATATTGAAATCAGATGAACAAAATGTCAAAAAACATTGCTTGTCATTCCCACCATATTCACTGATATGATGCCACTGGATTTCTACCTGTGGGGCTACATTAAGGATGAGGTGTATGCTACAGTGCCAGGCTCAATACATGATCTGAAACAACAAATTGAACTAGTCTGTGCAGAAATAATACTTATCATGAGCAATGTACTGAATTCTGTCTGAAATTGTGGCCTCTGTGAATGGGGGAACAGAATTCATCCACCATGTAAGAGGCACTCTTTTTTTCTACTAGTGGCCTGCCACACTTCTGGTAGGATCCTTTTCCTCTTCTCATACTTTCCTATATTCTTTGCACTTCATATTCATTCTCCAAGGGTTAAACCTCTGAGTATGCACTCTATCTCTTTCTATTGTAATATAATGTAATGTCAGAAATTGTGCACAGTTGTATTAGAGCAAATGGACACCATTTCAAACACATTCTGTACTGACATTCATCCTTCCAGTCTAATGTTACATCAGTAACAGAAAAATGACTAAAAAATGTTCTTGACCATAGAAGTGGTATGCTATATACAACCAAAACACAAAAAATAAAAATGTATCAATCAAAATTATATTATGATAGTTTTATTGGTTATATTGATTTACAGAAGTGCATTTACAATGTCAAAGAAGGCTCTTATATTGAGGATGAAAAATTTGAAAATTGTTTGTTTTATTGTTTTCAACTGATATAGAAAACATAATCAGCAGCACTAATTTTTTTTAATTTTTTCCAAAAAGGCAAGAGCTATCAATATCCATATAATTATATACTTTTTTTACAAAAAATTACATAAAAATGAATGACCATTTTGAATTTGCATTTATGTTAACTTATGCACTATTAACATAAATGCAAATAACAAAGGGGCAAAAAGATATATTTGACTTAGTATTCAAATGTCCAAAGGAGAATTGCCCTTGTTACCCTAGGGAGTTGGTATTACCTTTGGTATGCTTATAATATCAGTATTTATGTATTAATAGTATTTCTAATCATTAGAAAATATTGATTATTCACAAAATAAATTTAAAAGAAATGTTTTTATTATAATTTTTGTTAACCAAGTTGACCATGTCCTTTGTAGCATCATCTCTGTAAATTATGCCCATTTATCAATAATATCACTTTTTCAAATTTAAATTACACATATATATTTATGTATTTTCCAGTTTTCCTGTTAGACTAATGAGAGATTTATTGAATTCAAATGCACTTCTGTAAACCAATGTAACTGATAAAGTTATCATGATGTAATTTTGATTGATACATTTTTATTTTTCATGTTCTGGTTGAGTATAGCATACCATTTCTATGGTCAAGGACATTTTTTAATCATTTTTTTGTTAATGAAAATCTAATCGTATACAATTAGAATTTTCTTTTTAAAATTTTTATCAACACAATTTGAACTGCTTATTTTAATGAACTTTTATAAATTTTTATTTCTGTATTTTGTTTTAATATATTGGTGTACAGGTAGTCCTTGACTTATAACCACATCAATTTATGACCACTTATACTTACAGTGGTTATTTAATCAGTTTATTCTGTGATTGGTCAATGCAGTTACATAGGTTTCAGTCCCTGACAACAGTCTGATATATGGAAGGCATCCTTTTTTTGTGTTTGGTTTTTGTAGTTTTGTGTTCTTTATATTTACTAAGATTATTAATTTTTACTAAGACTATAAATTATGAGAATCTAAATTTTGGGCATTTATGATTTATGACCTCTCCAATTTACAATGGCATGTTATACACAAAAATTAAAGCAGAAATAATAATAATAATAATAAAAATTAATGATAATTTTTATTAAAAGTTCTTTAAAATTACGTAAGCTTATATATTTTTTTATAATTTAAAAAAATTTGTTTGAATATTTTGTTTTTTAATTTAAAAAGTTTCAATTATTTAATAACACACGATACTTTCTATAATGAATTTTAAATTTTAAAATGATTACATCCAGTTTAAGTTTGATATGATTCATTTGCTGAAGAAATGTTCACATTATATGTAGGATGATTCGGTTAATTTAATGATATTTTTCACGAAAGATAAAAATCCGGAGGCATTCTAGCTTAACAATGATGAAAATATCCGACGAGGAAAACTACAATTGTCATATTTTTTAAACAAATATGTATAAAGAAGAGTTTAAATTAGTAAAAAAAATTTTTTAAATTCAAACATACAAACAAAAAAAATACTCAAAATTCGAAAAATAAACAGAAAAAAGACGATAGGAATTTCAATTGTAAAGGTGATAACTTCTCATGGCAGCACGAACTTGTCCTACAAAATAGACAAATAAAATTCCTGTCGTCTTCTATAGTCTATTCTTTGAATTTTAAGCATTTTGCTTGTGTATTAGCATATTTGTATTATGTATTATTTTAATCTGCTTTTATATACATTTCTTTATTCAATTTACTTCCTTCGACTTTACTTGTTACTCATAATCATCAGATTATTACGCAGAAAAAAGCACCTTCCGAATTTTTCATTTCATAATTTCATGAAAAATTTGCAAAATATATTCACCGATTTTTTAACCTTTTTTAAATTTTAATCATATGTAATCTTATAAAATTGCATAGCTCATAAAAATTTTTTATTATTTTTATTACCATAACTAAAAAAACTGATTACACCTTTAAATATTAGGATAATATTCTCGTATATCTTTTGGGTATAGGAAAAAAGTTATCTGTAATATAACAGAGTGTAGTCGCATAAAAACCAATAGAGTAGAGATACATAATCTTGCTAAAGTAACATAAATGAGTAAAAATTGATCTCTGGCTATAATCAGAGATGAGAAAGATTCATAAGATTATTATAGAAATCTTATGAATTTTTGATAAGAGGCTTATTAAATCAACTGTTACAGCAGAAATATTTACTTATATTACATGAAAAACTTTTTTACTTTATAATTCTCCTTTCGTTCTCCAAAATATGCGAAAAATAGACGTTGTAAACATTTATCTACAGATAACTATGATTAGATTAATTTTTGTCAAAATTTTGACTCACATTTAAATAAATTTTGCATTTACGAAATTTTAAACATTAAAAATTTCGAAGGGGGATTTTTAAAACTTTAATAATTATTTATAAATAAGTTTGTATCTTAAAAGTTGCTTTGCAATGTTTTGACAATTTTGATATAATAATAATAATAATAGTAATAATAATTTGATTTTATGATATTTTCGAACGAGTATAATAATATAAATATGCTAAATGTTCTTTTATTATTATAATATTATTTTAAAAAGCAATTTAAATGTTAAAAATTCCTCTTTTTACGGAATTTGTAATAATAAAGGTGAAGTTAGTTGAATAAATTACGAGACAAACAACGTATATACGTGCAATTTAAGTAATGAATTGATTTGCATTAAGATTTTGGAAGCGAGTAAAGAAATTCTTTGTAATGATATCAGTGACATTAATATATTTTACCGATTCAATTATCTTTTAAGTGGTTTTCTGTTCAAATGTTCTGAACGAGTTGTTTTCCATCCGAAATAACTGCATTTCCTTTGAATGTTGTGCACATCAGGATGTCTGGTTTAACGGGTCCCAAGATACTTGTGAGGAACAAGTAAGCCTTGACTGGATGCTGTGTAATTGCAAAACAACTCTCTCGTCACCAGTTACTGGAAAACGATGCTGTCAGATGCACGTTGGGGTACAGTAAAGCTACATTGAACGGTCAATAAGCTAGTTACAAACATCTTCTATTTGACTTGCTGCTTGCTAATCTTTCGCCAATCTAATCAGACAATAATATATAGAAAAATAAATATTTCTTTTCTTTCTATTCTTTTAGTTATAAGATTGCCGATATGCTCAACTATAAACATAAGAGAAAAAGAGTATAAACCTCCCTAAAGGTTTGCTTTATAGTAGAGGATATATTTCCTGCCTGACATAAAATTTCTACGTGGCTTTTTCAAGTTAAAAACCATTGCTGAAAATGTCGACTTTTTGTTTCATCCTTATGAGGATAAAGAAGTTAAAGATGATATTTCTACGAAATGATTTCTGTTCAAACAATAAAACGAAATATTTAATAATTTATTTTTTAATAGTAGAGGATATATTTCCTGCCTGACATAAAATTTCTACGTGGCTTTTTCAAGTTAAAGACCATTGCTGAAAATTTCGACTTTTTGTTTCATCCTTATGAGGATAAAGAAGTTGAAGATGATATTTCTACGAAATGATTTTTGTTCAAACAATAAAACGAAATATTTAATAATTTATTTTTTGCATAATTACGTATTAATTTGCATCATCTTTATCAGTTAAATTTAACTTAATGTTAAAAATTATAGTTGTGCAGCATTTACTGATAAAAGGATTGTTTAAATAGCAGCATAATAAATTCTAAACTATTTACTTGGTTTAAAAGAAAGGTTTCGAAAAAAAATATTTATATAATTTTTCTCGTGAACTAATAATAATATTTATAGAGATACTACTCGAGGCATCGAAAACATTCGTTACTCTTATAAGTCGAAAAAATTATTTTTATGGGACAATTTATGAGGCTAATCTTGTAAATGTTATTTCCAAGTATAAAACGAAGTTTAATACATTAAAAATAACACGATTTTACTATATAAGAAAAAGATATGAAAATTTTAAAATTATTTAGAAGTGCATATGCGGCGACTGCCGAACAGAATAAGCATTGAACAGACAGTACATTATGTGAAAGCTTTTCTTCGAATTTTTATATTTTTATTTTTTTTTTATCCGAAGAAAATTCACGTCAGGAACCGAAATTGCATTCTGATTCCATTGACTTTTGTACTTTAATACTAATTTGAATAATGCCACGTTATTCTCTCTTAAAACGGATAACGTTACTTCAAGTCAGCCTTTCTTCTCTGACGAATGTATACATAACGTATGCAAATCTTAAGCCCTTACAGTGGCAACTTTTTCCTTCACGTCATTTTTGCTTTTTTACTATGAAGCGTTATCGCCTGGAGAAAAGAGTTATTTTTCTTGAAAAGATCGATAATGTTTAGGATGCATTCAATCATCAGCTTTTAGCATGACTACAGAGAAGGATGATGAGTGAAAGTAGCCGCGAGAATAACTTAGTTTATCATGAATGCAATGTCAAAGTAAGATGGAATACCTACTAGAAACATCTTAATTGTTTTTGGAACCATTTCAAGAAGTGCATTGTACTCATTAACTTTTACTCCAAACAACAATTATTGTATACAAACTACTCTTTATTTAAAAAAATAAATAAATAAAACGCGACCACTGCTAGGTACTCTCTTAAGGAGTAATATTATAAGACCATTTCTCTAACTAAATATATATCTTAAGTATTTAAAAATTTTTACAACCCCCTTTAATTTTCTTGCAGATTCAATGACCCAGAAAATTCTTCTAGGGATATTAAAGCTTTTAAATATCTTTCATCAAAACTCACAAACCATTATTTAAATTGGGAAGCGAGCTATTATGATATTAATTTAAATAATGCGGAACGAGTTGTTGTTTGTTATTCACCATTATCTTAAATATTAGACGATTTTTAGAATTGGATCATTGCCATATTTTCATGAATGTATTCATGTATTTTTTGATGAAAGTTAAGAGATTATGCAAAGTTTCAAATTAGTAAATTTCATGCGATCGCTAATCTCCTAAAATTAATTTGCCCGAAACTAAAAAGATTATTTTCTATATGTATATGTATACATAGGTACATTTTTTTTTCCAAAATTAAACTTTCAAAAAGAAATTATTTAGATATAATTTTTTATGAATACAGTAATTTTAAATAAATTATCATGATTAAATCCTTTAGTTTTAATTAATTTTGACATTTTATTTTATATAACTTCATTTCTGATTTTATTTATAAAAAGAATTGCACATTTATTTACCAAATGCAAATTGAACAACAATTTTTTATGAACAAAATTAATTTTTTTTCTTGAAATCAATAAATTACACCAGATAATATTAACAATAAAAATCTTATTGATTTTGAGAACCAAGTAATATCTATATTAAATTATATTATTCTTCAATAATAACTTACATAAAAAAAAAAAACAGTTATATTATTAACTGAGGAGATTTATACATTTTAACTTTTATTTGCAATTGAAACCAATAAAATAAAATTTATTTCCATATAAAATTAACAGGCATATAAAAAATAATATATTGAATCTTAATTTTATTTCCAAAATAACGATATTTTTAGATATGTAAAAGTGAAACCGTGTAAATTGAGTGCCGTGCAAATCGAGGGCTAGGTGTATATCATTATTAATAAAAACATTTTTTAGTTTTAAAAATCATATAAAATGATCAGATAATCTATAGTCTTTATTTATAACTATTACCAGTATTTCATTATTTTCATACATAACAGATATATATTCCATCTAAAATCTCAAATAAATACCCTCAATATGCATTTAAAAGATGAAACAATAGAAAACTATACATCATTTTGGACTATTCTAATGCAATATTTAATAATGTGTGAAGTAACTATAATTGAAGAAATCAAAAAAAGAGAATAAATAATCAACTATACATAATAATAATATAATGTGAGAGTAAATTATTTCTACGAGAAATGTTTATTCTTAAAATCTAAGTAGTTCCAAAATTTCCAATATAATCATCATTATATCAGTTATTATATTAATAATAATATAATGTGAGAGTAAATTATTTCTACGAGAAATGTTTATTCTTAAAATCTTAGTAGTTCCAAAATTTCCAATATAATCATCATTATATCAGTTATTATAAATAAAACCCTTATATCCCAAAGACACAATATTAAATAATAGTTCTGTTTCTCAATTCATATTGTGTTCAAAAAATATCAAATCATGATGAAAACAGAAAAAAACTAAATACAAAAACATTTAGTAAATAATATCTAACTTACTATAAAAAAAAAAAACAAAAATTGAATGTGAAAGTAAAGAACAGAAAGTTCTTAAATATATATAAAAAATATAAAAACAAAAGTAATTAAAAATACAAAAAATAACTATAAAATGAAGATTCATCAGAGAAGATGCAATCAGTCCACATAACAGTTGAAAACTGATGAGTTTGAATGATGTGCATTTTCTGTATCCAAAATGATGTTATCTAATTACTAAACTAAATTGAAAAAGCACATTAAGCAGTTGAGAATAACTTTAGAATCTTAAAATCTAAGTAGTTCCAAAATTTCCAATATAATCATTCATTATATCAGTTATTATAAATAAAACCCTTATATCCCAAAGACATAATATTAAATGATAGTTCTGTTTCTCAATTCATATTGTGTTCAAAAAATATCAAATCATGATGAAAACAGAAAAAAACTAAATACAAAAAACATTTAGTAAATAATATCTAACTTACTATAAAAAAAAAACGAAAATTGAATGTGAAAGTAAAGAACAGAAAGTTCTTAAATATATATAAAAAATATAAAAACAAAAGTAATTAAAATATACAAAAAATAACTATAAAATGAAGATTCATCAGAAAAGATTCTAAAGTTATTCTTAACTGCTTAATGTGCTTTTTCAATTTAGTTTAGTAATTAGATAACATCATTTTGGATACAGAAAATGCACATCATTCAAACTCATCAGTTTTCAACTGTTATGTGGACTGATTGCATCTTCTCTGATGAATCTTCATTTTATAGTTATTTTTTGTATTACTATCTCTGTAGAAAGATTGTCTTTCCACAGAGACGATTTTTCGTCTCTGCAGGGAGACAGACCAGCATAGACTTTTCGGTTAACGCTCCGACGGCAGTTGGTTTTTATCTTTAGTAAATTAAGAACTAAAACTATAAATCGTTACTTTTCTTAAGATTTGTATCATCTATTGGATTTAAAATAACAGCTTTTATTATTGGTGACGTTAAATGCCGAGCTAAAATTTCTGTCGGTCTCGCCTTATCTACCGACACTAAACCCATTGACAGCCACCGAAGCGTTAAATTTATCTCCTACCCACCGGAAGCCGTTTCAATTTTTAATTTCGGACGTTAAAATTTCTGTCGGTCTCGCCTTATCTACCGACACTAAACCCATTGACAGCCACCGAAACGTTAAATTTATCTCCTACCCACCGGAAGCCGTTTCAATTTTTAATTAGCGCGCTCCCATCCCGAATTGGCGGCCGTGGGAGGGCCTGAAGATTTTATTAAATTTGCCATTCGCGTGACTATTTTTTCTGTAATGAATGCCTCATCATAAATCGATTACTGACAGCCAAATGCCGACAATGCCTTTTCGACGATATTATCGAGAACAACACTTTGCCACTTACTCCGCCACATCTATGTTCGTACGAAGAGTGTCAACAAGGGCGGCATTTCATTGTGGTTTTCTCCCACTCTAGTTGTTGTACAGTCCAGAAAAATAAACAGTATAGAAACTCAATTAATTTTTGTAAAACTCTTATTTAATACAAAACTCTTTTGTATTAAATAAGAGTTACAAAACTTTAATACAAAACTCTTTTTCTGCTGGAATAATTAATTTTTCGGTTAAACCTCTTAATTAATCTCATTTTTAACGTATTGGTGAATAAAATTACAATTAATTTTAGCTTATATATTAATTTTTTATTATTATTATTAAAAGTTCTTTGGAGTTTTTAAAAGCTTCGATGCAAATTATTTTTTGAAAAGAATTTAATTAATAATTGTTTTCGAGTTTCTTTAAATTTATTTCTATGCATTTTGAAAATTATATATTCTATATATAATTTAATCGAAGGACGTAAACATTCATTTTCAAATTAATACCTTATGCAGTTTTATATTGATAAATTACCATATTTTATGTTTAATACACGTATAATTAGTAATCTACTGCTCTGATGCTATTCATCATGACAACGTATGATCCAACAGTTAATATATCTGATAAATAACTGAATTTTGATAATGTTCACAGGTTCTACATAGAAGACATTTTCAGAGCTGTAGATCACTAGTTAAACGTATATCGCTTTATATTCGAAAAATTTTAATTTCTTTAAAATGCATTACTCACAGTTAAATTGTAGATGAACATAATTAACAACATCTAACTGCTTTTCTTCGTCATTTTCCATGATTCCGCGCCTCTTTCTTTCTCTCTTATGAAATTTATAAATATGGTATAATTATTAATCAATTAATAACTGTTCTTATAACTCTTTAGCAACTATACCTCCCATTATACCACAAATTGGTACAGATCGCAGACTTTACAAGCATCTGAGTATTATTGTTCCAGTGGTTTGTGCAGTAGTTATTGTCATCGTTGTAACGATTGTTATTTGTGTGCTGCACACTAAACGCCATCAACCCAACAGAGTTAGAGGACCACACGACCAAGGAGGTAATTAAAACCATTTAAAACTTGTTTTAGATTTGTAGAATCATGCCTTATTTATTATACGTCCTATTAGTGAGAAGGGGGAAAAAAAAGAGAAGGTGAATAATTGGGACGGAGCCAAACTCTTTTAAACTCCATTCCAATAATGTTACCAATCCATCAAGCAAACTCTAAACATAGAAAATCCGGCTAAATTTGTTAGTAATACATAATTATAGCAATTATTTAAAATGCTGTTTAAATTTTTGTGGTTATAATGGATAATTTTCAAACAACTATTAATTAACTTCCGATTGATTTAAAACTTTGCTAATCATTTAAAATGTTTCTCATCTATCTATTAATTTTAAATTTTCGTATAGAGTATAATATTACAAGTTTTAAAACTTTTATCTTATTTCGTAGACGATAGAAATTTTATTAATTTTTTTTTTACTGTTTACACGTTTTCTAGAAGCAGTTTTTTAAATTTTCGTATAGAGTATAATATTACAAGTTTTAAAACTTTTATCTTATTTCGTAGGCGATAGAAATTTTATTAAATTTTTTTACTGTTTACACGTTTTCTAGAAGCAGTTCGGCTACAATCTAATTATTCTATTTATCATCAGATGAAAGTTTAAATTTTATTATATAAATTATGATTTTCATCGTTATAAATATATTAAATAAATCAAAATTTTCGCTCGTTACTTTAAATAGAATAACATTGTTAGAACAGATTAAATTCAAACATAAAAAAAAAATGAATATCCAAACATGAATCTTATTTATATTCATAAAAATTGTTTTTTTTGCTTAATAATAAAAATTTTAAAAATATATATTATTAATGTAATTGATAATATTCAAGAAGAATAATATTTTAAGAAATTAGAGAGTGTATATTTTCAAAAACAAAAATTGTTTTTGAGGTATAAACTTTAAAATTTTCGATTTAGGAGAACAATATAAAACAAAATGTTAAAAAATAAAAAAAAATTTAGGAAAAATTTCCTTTGATGGAAGTACCTAAAAAGTAAATGTCAAAGGTATTCACGACTTAAAAAATTTAAATATAAATCTACATAATAATAATTTAATTTTTTTTTATTAAGTAGCGCAGCAATAATAATAATAACTATGTAGAATATAAAGAAGCAATTCTTTAATTGGTAGTTTTTTTACCGATTAGAAATTTCGTTTTTCTGCCACACAATTTCAAATATAATTTTTTAAGATTTAACTGTAAAACTTCATCAAGTAATTACTATATTTAAAATTTAATTGAAAGAAAGAAACGATTAACAATGAGTATATCGTGGACAACGAGAAACATTATCATGCAACTAATTAACTTCTTGCGAACATAAAATAGTATTAAATTAAATTTGAGGATATTTTATATCAGAATATATCGAAGACAAGAAAAAAAATGCCTAAGAAATGAACGCCAAAGAATCCCATTGAGAAACATTATTAAATAAAAAAAATAAGATTGATTTAGTATGTTATTTAGATAAATCCGATCTTATTAGTTCGTATGAATAACGTAACTAGAAAGCAAATTATTTTAATTAAAATTAATTCTGAAAAATGTAAGATGGAAAACTTTTTTGCGGCATTTGTTCGAGTTATAATTCTGAAAAAGTTATAATATTGGAACTAAATTGGATTGAATTAAAAAATATTCTTTAATAAAAAAAAAAAGAAAAATAATTTGGTTTGATGCAACCAGAAAAAAAAAAAGTACAGTAGTTAGTTTTTCCTCATTATGTATTTTATTTATTACAGTTTCTATAACAAATATTTCAAATAAAGAAAAAAAATCTCTCTTAAAAAATCAAAATTAAAAACTATGCTTGATAATACAAATTTTTTCTTAATTTATTAACATAAATAAATGTAATTTTAACTCTTCATTTTTTAAGTTAATTCAGTCAAATATAAACTTAAATATTTATAAATGATGGTTTCTATATTAAACTTTACATATAATAATTTAAAACTGTATAAAAAAGTATTTAAATTGATTTTTTTTCGATAAAACGTAATTGAAAATTCCGATAAAAATTTTGGAGGAGTAAATATCCACTCTTAGTATTTCGTTAAAAATTTTTTTTTTTGCTTATTCGTTGGCATGTTTAAAGGGTGACAACCAAGATGATATTTAAAAAAAAAAATAAAAAGAGAGACGAGAAAAAGAGCAGTTCGAAAATTCACTTTCGATGTATTTAAAAGAAAGCTTCATCCTCATGAAATTTTAAACAGTACAGGCATTGACCGGGTTAAAGTTATTTCCACGAATAATCGGCCATGAAATTTAATTGTGCAAATGAAGGTAACTCACTTTTGGAAGACGAAAAGATTTTTATTTTTATTTTTGAAGAATTTAATTTAACATTCATTAGTAAAAATTCTTCCAATACAAAATCTAAATAAGAGTAAATTTGATTGAATGTAATTTCTTTTAATGTAATTTATTAATTATTCGATAATTTATTCGATTAATCTTTTATAAGAAATAAATTTATTTTTTATTTTGCAAATTCGGAATTACTTTTTAAGAAAAATTCTAGAAATTTTATGTACTGTTTTAAGGAATTTATGATGATAGAGTAGCCAATATTTTTAATCATGTTTAGTTCCTTTTCTTCTTTTTTTCGTTTAAAAATCATATCGAAATAAAATAAAATTAGGATCTTGTTCCATTATTTTATTGATGAATGTTGCTTCCAACGGAAACAATACATCAAAGCAAATGGCTCATACATGCCCGTGCAAACAACCATTTCCAAACTGAAAACATGAAGAAGAAAAAAAACAGGAAAAAAAGGCAAAAATTCTAATAAGAGTGATGGATTCAAATGTATGATATACTTTAATCTTAACTGGAAAGAAAAATTCGAGTGTCAAGAACCGAAACGTATTCTTCATTTTAGTGAATTAGAAATAAATATTCAAAAAAAGAAAATAGCTTTTCTGTTTATTTTTTTTTTAATGCTGCAGGCTGTTTATTACCTTAAATTCGTCATTTTTATACTTTGATTAGTTAATATCATTTTGATCATACCATTAAAGTGTGTGTGAGTAGCTTATACAATTTAATATCACGTAGCAAAAGTTATGTTCGGTCTTGATGTTTCTATTACGAAACTTCTTTATGGTGCAATAAAGTTATAATAATAATATCTTGATAATAAGTTTTGGGTCGTTATATTTATTTTTTTTTTTTATATCGTGCAATAAAGTTATAATAATAATATCTTGATAATAAGTTTTGGGTCGTTATATTTATTTATTTTTTTATATCAATAAACCTAGAAATAAGCAAAAGTCTTATTTATTTGAAGTACGAAAAAAAAACTTTTGCAAGTGAAAGAAACTTGGACGTTATTGGACTTTGGATTTTTACATTACTGAATTATTAATATAATAAAAAGGATAACGTTAAGAAATATTTGGAGTTTTTTTATCGTTTAGAATTGTATTTTTTGATAAAATTTAGGAGACAACCAGTGTCGGCAAGTCCAGAAAGGAGATACGCTTTCGATGACAGTTATGGGTAAGAAACCTCACGGAGGTACAACTTATGAAGTGCCAAAAGATTTTGTTTATTTTCCTTCACCTTATGCTACAACTCGGGTACCTGGATGTCCTATAGATGACGTTAGCGAATGTGATAGTCTTCATTCAAGTCGGACTCCGAGTGAACCACACGGAAGTCATACGTATGACGTCCCTTTTCCAGTGAGAAAGGTAAAAAAAAATATTCTTTTTAAAAACTATCTACTTTGCTGTAAACAGAAGTAATATTTTTTTCTTATAGCAGACATGAATGCATGTGATTTCGGCATTTTCTCCCTTAAAATACATTTCTATTATATAATTGTTAAGTTTAGTTGTAAAATATCTGTTTTAATATTATTATAAAATGTCTAATTTTTAATTCATCGACTCATATCAAGAGTTTTTTATTCTCTCTACTTTTGATCTCAGATTCAAAACTTTCTAAGTTATGGATAAAAGGGCTAAATGGTAGATTACCTGCTTGTGAAATGCGGGTCGCGTTACATCACACAGCATCACACTATACAACAGGATTTTTTTAATGAATATATACATATCTCCTCCTGACCACATATAGAGAAACCATATTGTGGTCTGGAAAATGTATGTATGTATATATATATATATATATATTTATTTATTAAAAGCTGCAATGCAACACACCTTTCACTAGCAGGTAATCTACCATTTTGCCAATAAAAGTCATAAAAATCCCCAAATACGTTATCAAATTTACGCATTTGGATTTTGGACTACGCCAATTTTTTATTCTGCATTTGTTTATGATAAACAAATGCAGATAAAATATTAATTGATTTTATATATGCTGATTGAAAAGAGAGCTTAATCAACATATATAAAATCAATTGATATTTTTATACTAATATTATTATTCTAAACTACAAATTGATTTCATAGATTTAATCAATAACTGCTTATTAATCTTAATATTAAGTCTAGAATTAATTAATTCTCAAAAGATTTATAATTTACAAATTTCTTTGCATCTCGCTACACAATTTCGTTTCTCATGTAGGAACCACCACTAGATTTTGTTTCAACTTTGTCAATGCTCCTTGGAATTTCTTCACTTTAGTAATTATCATTGAGACTAGTCAACAACTATATTTACTTTATATTGTTTACAATATGAAATTATAGTTTATTATCTCAAACAATAACATGAATAACGACTTTCTCTTCACTTCTCTTATTGTATATTGTGAAAAATTTGTTAATTTTCACAGTATATTTCAAAAATATTTCTTATATTTTATTATTATGACGTGAAATTTTAGATAATACTTTCTTTTGCTCAACATTTGAAACTTTCTGAATTTATTTTGTAATTTATTGAAGAGATTTTTTTATCATCTCATTTGTTGGCATATATTATTTTAAGTTTTTATATTTCTGCAAAAAATATAAAAAATTCACTTTTTAGTTTTTAAACTAAAAGATTTTATTCCAGATATCTTAAATTTAGATCAATTTTGACACCAGTTTAACTTTTGTGTCAATTTAATGTTTGAAAACTGATAACAGAGGAATTTGAATTATATAGGTAGTGAAAATTAAATTTCAAACACTTTGCTTAATTGTCAAACACTGACTGCTGTGACTACACTTGCAAACTTAATTGCTTTATGTGTCATATATTAATTTTAATGCTTTTTTGTTTTCATTTATGCACGTTTTAAACATTACAATTGAATACATCTGTGGGTATTATTAATGATTTAGTACTTTATATGCTGTCCGGACAGTAATTTATTACTTTAATGATAAAAATCTGTTTGTAATTTTGATCTTAAGTTAATAAAAGACAATTTTGCCTCCAGATATATCTTTCTTTTTCTTCAATTCTATTTATTTGGTATATTCTGATCATATCACTTCATAACTTCCTCATCTTTTTATCATTTTTATATTATCTTCAGATAGATATATTATTTAGTTGATGTGATATTTGCTGTTTCAATCATTTTGTTTTTAAATAATACCTTTTTTATAGTTTTAAGATTAAAATTTGAGGCTTTTTCATCGTATTCTTCTAGTCGATTATTTATTTAAGAAGATTGAATAACTATTGTTTACAAAATTATTACTAACATCATTTCTGGTTTCATATTTGTAAGATTTACTTTTCCTCTTCAATTTTAAGTTTTGCAAATGTATCAAATGTGATATTTTCTATTTTAACTGAAGAATTGAAACATAATCACTATAAGACTACATATATGAAACAATTATTTTGAACAATTTTTTCTTCATTTGATTTATATAGGTTTAATTTTTTAATCCATGGATTTGGAAGAGTTTACTCTTTATACATAATACAATTTATTCTGATGTTATATTTTATAATTTTCATCCAATATTAAAGATCTTATATATATTTCTTTTTAAGTATTTTAGCTATTTATTTAAAACATGATCATCGACGTTATTAATTTGGTCGATGTTTGAATAAAGATTTGATCGCCATAATAGACTTATCTATCAGATGTCCAATTTTTTAATCTTATGACAACATATTTCTTATTATTGTAGTCTGAATTATTGTTATGATTTTGTATTGTTTCGCTAAATTATATTTTATTTGGTTTCACTTTTATTTCAAAATTTCTATTTTCATTCTATCAATTATCTATTATTTCAAAATTTAAACTTGGATATTTCCAAGAAATATAAAGTTATTTTCTAGTTTATTATACTTCGCAACAGTGATTCGCAAAAATTTAATTTTTTTTTTCATTAATCATAGTATAGATTTTATGCCACATTTTCTTCTTGCTTTGATTAATATTAGTATATAACATTTTTTAATGTCATACATGTCTTTATTCGATAAAACTGCTGATTTTAGCCATCTGTTGAAAAAAACAACAGTGTAATTTTAAGTTTTCATCATTCTTTTTCGAGGTTTCATACAATATTGTTCATTGTCGAAGTTGTTTCATCAAGAGGATTTTTATATCGGTCGATTCTTAATCTTATATCACTAAGTTTAATAGTTTCTTACTACTTAATAAAGAGATCACCATCTGTACTCATATATCCTCACACTCAGGAAAATTGAACTTCAATCTTGCTGAGTATAAGAGCATTACTAAATTGTCATCTTCTCACCAGAAGAGTAAGAAGTGCAATACGCACAGGTATTAATGTGAAGAAATCCTTTAAACTTTTACTCCAAACTTTTCACTGGAATGTTCTGCTGCAGACACTTATACTATATTTTAAATATTAATGCACATGATTGTTTTATATTTAAGAATATAAATGCAACAAAGTTATCATAAAAAGATGTTATAAAATTTTAATCTTTTCACATCTGCGGCATGTATCTTCATGATAACGTTAAACAAAAATGAGCATTCACGAATTTACTAGATCTTTAATTAAATGTAATTTTATAAATTTATAATAGTGTTACTATTTTACTTAACTAAGTTTGTTTCTTTTAATTTAAAAACAATCTTCATTTTTAAAAGAATAAATCTGATTTCTTTCATATTTCTGAAGAATATGAGAGGAATCAGATGTATTCAGTATGCAGTAAATGAGTAAGTTATAGAAGTAATGCAATGCTGTTTTATATACAGCAGCGATTCTCTACCTTTTCATAAATGCGTACCACCAAATTCAAAATTCAAAAATTTCAGTACCATCAACGAATATATGCCTCGTATACAAATAGAATGTTAACTAGTGGCACATATATAATCTTATGTCACAAGTTGAGAACCGCTGATATAAAATATATATATTTTAAACTTATATAATGACGAATCTATTAAAAGTATTAAAAATTATGTGTTAACTTAATAAATAAATCTCGTTTTAATGCATACTTTTAATACTGAAACCACTTTATCGTAAAATATAAAATCATCAGATGAGATATAAACAATAATAAAAAATAAATACAGATTCGTATGAATTTTTTTTCATCTTTTGTAAAATTTATAAGTATAGTTTATATAAATGCAGCATATATTTTATATTTATACACATAATTTGAATTATTTCATATGCATTTTTCTCTCACAACAAGAAACCTTAAGAGATTTTCTAAGCCGACTTCCATACTTATTTATTATTTTCGTTTTTTTTTTATATATAAAAATTTGAATAAAAATGTGTTAGGAAAAAAAAACAGAGTAAATTATCGTAGTTTATTTATTATTATTTATTAAATTAAACAGAAAACTGTGCACACACGTTTATAAATATGGATACGGTTAGAGTTTTAGATTTTTCTGGCATTGTTTTTGTGGCAAATGATTGAAAACCGTAACATTTTGAAAGACGTACAATTTATGCGGTAACACGCAACGAATTAAATGCTATAAAAATATAACTTTTCAAATTCTTATCACATTTTATTATCTAGCCTATTAACTGATATGAATTTAGATATGGCGCGCTATTATTAGATACTATTAAAACGATTTTTTTTCGTTTATAATAATAAAAATAAGTAATATTAAAACGCTAATTAATCAAAAACAAATAAAAGGGCCCGTATAAACAGAAAAAAGTTACTTTTAATAAAAAATAAAAAAAGATAATTTAATAAATAAACTCTCTAAGATAATCGGTTCTATTCGATTCTATAACAAATCTAATTAACGAAAGTACATAGAACAACCGAAGATAAAATATTGGATCTGCAATCTAGAAGACGATTCTCTTTTTTTATCTTTTTACTTTTCTGATACTGTTAAAGTAATAAATTTCTTGAAGTGCTCATTTATATATGTATATGTAAACATTTTTTGGTAGTAATAACAGTGAAAAGTATTAAAAATTGATATTTTTATATCTAAGAATCTTTGTTACTTGTTGATTGATTTTTTTTTAAGTCAGAATGTTTCGCGGTGTAAATTCATTTATAACGTATGATTAACGGGTTTTATACTAAGATTATTTTTCATTAATATTCTTTAAACAGTAGTTATTAAATTACATAATTTCCGAAGGAGTAAAAATATTTTTGCATGTTAGATTGGTTACGGCTATAAACCATTAAATCGTAAACTGACTGGACTGGTGTCATAAAACCCGAACTCATGGACAGAAGTTAAATTTAGTGTATATTCTCGAAATATACCTTACGAACTAAGAAAACGAGGTAGAACTTAATTAACTAGTGCTTGAAACAGTAGATACAAGTGAAGTTTGCTATAATACTGTAGCGAACATCGAAAGATAAAAACGATGGCAAGTAAAACCTATTCTCTTGTTTTTAACGCAGAGAACATAAAAGTTGGACAACGTGTCGTCTACGATTACAGTCAGCCAAAATAAAGAAGCTAAGAGAAGTCCTCGTAATACCTAGCCTTTTCTCCTTGGTTGATTCTGTCATAAATGTGAGGCGGTATCGTTAAGAGCTCATTACGTCCCTGTGTAAATCGACGATCGATAGAAAACGTTTTCCCTCTACCGCGATGACCCACTGTACATTCAAAGCTCTAGAAGGTCATTCTAGCTTCTATCTCCTGTCATTCTATCATTCACTACCAAGCTAGTGAAGCAAGGCGAAAAACTTGGTTTGATTCATGTCATTAAATGACGAGATTGACACTTCTTTCAACTGCTTATTTAATGCCAAAAGAAGTTTCGCCAGAAAAAAGATAAAATGTTGTTGTGCCACGGTTGTAAGTAACAAGTTGTTTGCCCCTATTTCATGTTTCTGACCTAAAAAGTAATATAGTGGAAACAGGAAGATAGCTTTGTTGTTCGTGTTCTTCACTTTATTCTCGAACTCGAATGAATAAACTCTTTTGTTGTGATATCGAAGGAAACGTGGTCATATTTTTGTAAATAATAAAAATGCTTAAAAAATTCCTTTGCCATAAAAAATTTATTTAACAAAGCATACCGTTTTCTATAATAAATCTTTTACCCCCTTTCCTAATATTATTGTTTTCTAAGTAAAAATAATAAGTTTATAAATATTATATTGCAATCTAATGAATTTTTTAAATATTTCTTATAAAATTTAAGCGAATTTTTCTATTTATAGGAAAATATGTTTAAGATTATTAATAAGGGGGAAAAAAAAAAGAAAAATTTCATATTTTTCGACATAAGTTTATTATTTCTAATAAATGTTCTGTTATACAGAAGCAATAAAAAATGTTATAAATGCGACCATTAATGTTGTCGCAAATTAAAAATTATCCAGTCTAAGTTCTCATTATCGGAAAATAAATGGCTTTATTAAAAGGGCAAACATCTGAAATTATGGTATTTGCACTAAGTACAATTTATTCTCATTCTGGAGAAATTATCGTGATTTCAAACTGAGTTTGGAAAACATCAATCGTTACGAAGGTGTAACCAGAATTTAGAATATGCAACAAATAAATCAAAACTTTTAAAGTAGTGCATTGCAGTAATTTCCTTTAATATATATAATAATTATTTAAAAATAAGCTAATAATTATAATAAGATATACATAAATCTATATAATTTTTATTTTAAAGAATACGTGTTGCATTTTTAAATTTTTGTAAAAATATGCATCATATAAACAAGAAAAAAAATGCAAAACTTTAATTTTCACTTCATAATTCTTAAATATATTGAATTAACATTTTTTTTAAATTCTCTATTTTCCATTAGTCTATTTTTAATGTTTACAGACAGAACCCGAAGAACAGTATTCCAGGATTAAAAGAGTACCAGTACCTTCTGTGCCAACAAAAAACGAATATCAACTTCCACGTAAGTAGCTTAACTTACCATCTAACCTTAAAGTTTAATTTAATCAATTCATCTCAGAATTTAAATAATTAATATTTAATTAAAACAACATTTTAATTAAGTTATCTCTCTATATATATGAAATCACGAATTTTCAAGTTTTATTTATTTAAAAATTTCGATGGGATATAATTTATATATATTTAAATATTTGTAAATATTTAATAAATCCATTAAATATTATGAAATTGGTTTCGCTAAATTTAAAATCATGTTATTTGTTTCGCTAAACAATTGCATCCTTCAATATTAAATGAATGGTTTGGGAATGTAAAATTTCGTTCGATAGTTAATTTTCTTTCTTCCGAAAAATATTCGGATCCGCTTCATACTCTGCAATCAAGTTTCAAATTCCTATATACATAGATTATAAATGATAAAGGATACAAAGTAGTAAGTTTGATTATGACGAATTATACTATTCTGTAGAAACATGCCATATGTTACTGGCAACCATACATTTGATGCTTAGAATATCGATCAATAACAGAACATGCTGGCAGTTGCAAATAAGACCGGTTGAGCCTTTACGTTTTCCAAACTTCGACTTCGAAAATCCCATTTTCTCTTAAATCCCTCATTAGAATTGGATCTTAAGACTATAGAAATCAAGTAATTTTTCAACCAAGAATATGTGGAAGCGGAACTGAGTCCTACGAATCTAGAAGAATTAACAAAAGGAAAACACTATTTTAATTTTTGATAATTTTAATTTTAAAACGAGAAAATTGCATATAAAAGGCAGTAAAGATATTCATTATAAATTTTAAATAAATTACGTTTTAAAAGTTAACTTGAAAAGAGGATTTAAAACTTATTCCGACATCTTGAAAAGATAACGATCTTCTTGTGGCTAATCGAACTGTATGCTACACGACTTTATAAATCATTTCCATTTTCTTGTCAGTGCAAGATTTATCAAAACAATATTTATTGATGTTCTAATATTTCCTCTTATTGTCAACAGAATCTTTTTTTCGCTTTTCAGAATTTCCTGAATATGACAAGCGCGTCAATCATTGGCTATATCAGAGGAACAGACCTGTATCAGAACCTGGTTATCCATCGCAAGTTCCATCCCCTTACGTTAGTAGATGGTCAGCAGGTTATAGATTGACCCCGAAAGAACGCCAGATTAGCACAATTCCTTGTGATAATGAAGGGTAAATATATTTTCCGCAATCTCTTTATCTTTCAGATGATCATTTACTTTTCACTGATAATTCACATTCTTCACTGATAATTCATTTTACAAACTAATAAAAAAGTAAATTTATTTTATCCAGAATGTATTTTAATGCATAAACAGTTTATTATTATTTTTTTTGTAAAAGAAAGAATTGTTTCTAAAATCAGATGTAAGAAGTTATAAAGTCAAAAACAAATTTGAAGTCGAGGCACTTTAATAAAGCTATAATTCCCAGAAGTAGTAGTAGTAACTGTTTAGGAATAACAAGTAAAAAGAAAAAACAAGAACTAAAAAAATAAAAAAAAAAGCAAATTCCGTCCTTTGGGTCGTTTTCACTAAAGGAAGGCAAACAGGAAAGTTTCTTCCTTAAAACGTTTAATTTCCAGTGCTGCTATACAGAGAATGGAATATCGATCACCCAAGTCGTGAACTCTCCAACCTCTTCACATTTTCTTACTATTGGAACAGGTGAATTCCAACTCTGTTGTTAGTACAAAAACTTATGTTTTTTTCACTTTTTTTTTACAGACTTTTAGTACAAAACACAACAACTTTTCTAATTATTATTTTTCTTGTAATTATAATTACAAGAACATTTTCTGCAAGAGAGATAAATTTCAATGTTTACTTTTTACATTTACTACATTATCAGCATTAATTAAAATAGAATTCTACAATTAAAAAAATAAAAAAACATCATTAATATTATTCTCTATTTAAATAATTTACTTTATTAGCAGTTACGATGACACAATAGCATTATTCGAATTAAATCAGTAATAATTTCAATAGATTAATTATACATAATATGCATAATTTTATGCGCCTGTCTTTATATACGTTAATTAATAACCTGTAACATAATTATTAAATATCTAAAATTCGTTTAAAAGCCATACTTTTACTACATTTTTAAAGTCGAACGTTTGTAATTAATATATTATTCGAAAGTTGGCAACAATAATATACTTCTATGTTTAATATTCACTGATAAATCTATGACATAAGAGTTATAAAAGATGTAAGAGTTATCTACGTCAGCTTAATAATAATATGCTTCAGAGTAACAATAACATTGTTAACAAGCAAATTTAGATTTAACTCTTGTAATAAGTTGATTCAATTAATTAGCACTTTACACGTAATTAAAATCATAATGAGTTATATTATACTAATTTATAGGTAATAGTTTGCATTAAATAATCGAATAAAAAAATAAATAAAGATATTTTTTATAATCTGTTCATTGTTTGTTATTTTAATAAGATTATTATTATTATTAAATATGAAACGATAAATATTCAAACGAATAAATAAATAAATACGCATAAAATGTAATAAATTTTAGTTTACGATTTACGTTAGAAAATGCTTTAAAATATTTAAATATTTTGAATAGCTGTGCTTAAATGAAAATTCAAAACATTTACATATATTTACAGAATGTGTTTTACCGAGGAGGAAAGTGATTTGGAACATATACATTCGAAACAAGATGATGATGAGGATGGTCACGAAATTTCCGAAGCCGAATGTGATAGAGAAATTAAAGAATTCACAGGAAAAAAGTGTAGGTTATTAAAATTATGAATTTTTATTATTCACTCAGTTTTCTTCTTCCTTCTTCTTTTTAAAATATAATCTTTAAAATTTATTTATTTATTTATTTATTTTTTCGATATCTAAATCCGTAGCATAAAAACATATTCTATTTTGGCCCGGAGTTTTATATATATAGATCAAAGAAAGATACAAAAATTCGATGCGAAATTCCATCCTAGTATTCGCATTTTACTGTTCACAGGTTCTTTTATTACAGATTTATGCTCAATAATATAAATATTAAAATTTTTTGCACTTGATATAAAAAGCGTAAGACGTACAAATTCATTCGGCCTATATATATATATATATTACTATATATAAATATATATATATTTCCATCGACTGTAAAGAATAATTTATCTTTTCAAATAGATTTATATCGAAAATAAAACAAGAATTTATTATATTTATTTTTTATTATTATTTAAAAAGATATTTTAATCATTGCATTTGAACGGTAAGAAGAGCAATAAAATAATTATAGATGGTAGTAAAAGTTTTTAAATACTGAATATATTATGCATTTATGGTCATAGGCGATAGTATGAGACTCTTTGACTACTTGACCAGGTGACAAGGGCTTAAGAGTTGCCATGCCTCCTGAGTGTATTCAACATGTTGCGAATCCTGTGGCCGTCCACTAATGGATAATTAAATGATGGACGAAGACGACTACTGTAGTTGAGAAATTGCAAAAATATATTCTAGTGATTTTAAACGACAATAGAAATACAACATATATATATATATATATAAAACAAAAAAAAATTTTATATCTATTTATCCTGAATGGGGAAATGTTTTTCTAGATGTGCCAGAACAAAACAGAAATTGTTAGAATATACTGTAACTAGATTTAAATCTTAAAGATGGGGTTTGTATAAGAAAATGTATCATTTTAACAAGATGTAATATTTATTTCCCTACACGACAAATAAATAAATAAAAGAATAATTATCGCCCTTTGCTATACTCCTGCCAAAACAGTTCCCCAATCCTATAATTTATATATATACATAAATATGCATTGTGATGTCGAATCATTCAGGAATGTTTTTAACCACAACAAACCCCAACATTTAACTTTACTAAAGAGTATTTTAAATCAGATTGTTGTAATATTTTGTTTGTAAAAAAAATAATAATAATAATGTGTAACTTAAAATAAGAGAAAGTATTTAAGAAAAGATGAGAACAATTTTAAGCTATTTATAGCAATTGTAAATTAGAAATCAAACAAAATGTATATTAAATCTTATTGTGATTATTATATATATAATATATATAAAAAAAATTGGTTGTGCAATTTTTGTAATTTGTTTAAATTTTCAATTATTGCCTTATAAAGTTGATTGATAATATAAGAATTGGTTGTCGCATTTATGAAGTTTCTGTTAAAGAAAAATCAAATAAATTCTTGTAAATGATTGACATTGAAGATTAAATGCTGAATATGCTCACATCTTAAAAAAAAAGATAGAATGTGTCAAGAAACTAAATACATTTTATATAACGTAAGCTATAATAAATACAACAACTATTGTGCGACAGCGATGAAAATAGATATCAGTAAGGAAAAAAATTATATATGTATTGTAGTAAACAGCTTACTAGACTGATATGGCAACATAATAGACAAAACGCCAAAGTATTATTAGTATAGTTTGATATACTGTATTATCCAGAAAGATGTGTAATGACAAACAATTTTTGAAAGAAAGACTTTGTCTTTCTTTATAAAGATTTTAAAATGATTTCGGGTTTAGATTCTGGAAAAGTCTTATTAAACTTTTTCAGAATAAATGTAGTTTTATCAATAAAGGACATCATGTTGGTCAGAATTATT
Organism: Olivierus martensii; assembly: GCA_000484575.1. Classification (NCBI taxonomy): domain Eukaryota; kingdom Metazoa; phylum Arthropoda; class Arachnida; order Scorpiones; family Buthidae; genus Olivierus; species Olivierus martensii. The sequence goes on along the minus strand of AYEL01091758.1, from coordinate 14,242 downwards.
TGAATAAGTTATTGAATTTTCACTAGTTGACATATCAATTTAAATTTTATTTTTGCTTGCGTTTAAATTTGTTGTCAAATAACCAATATCCGAATGTTTATAAACACGATAGAGAAGAAAAATCTGATGCAAATAAAATAATATACCGAGGGAAAAACTATCTACTCTAAGTTTAACTTCGATATCTCATATACAGTCTTAATGTGGCGTTATACAGGGATCAGTAAAGTGATGGAGCAGGCCTGGTATTACCTGGCAGTGATGGATTGTGCAGTACAGCGATCTGACAACCGCTCCATGCTAAGCACTATCCCCTTTAGTAGGAGACGTTTGCCTATTTCCTTTGCAATCGTAAACAGTACCGTCGTTCGTATTTTTGCGATCAATTCTCTAAGTCGAAAACAGATTTAGTCATCTTTTCAAATAGACAGTTTCCTTCTACCGACGGTGACTTGGGGAGGATTTATGTAATCTTTCATAAGACTAGAGAAATATTGTTACACTCGATGTTTCTTATAATGTTATATTTAGGTAACGAAAAATAAACAGGAATTCTCGTATCTCGCCGCAAAATTTGAAGTGATACGGGCGCAATCAAACATAATAGAAAAGAAGTCTTTCGTTCAACCGAAAGATTCTCCATTATCTGGAATGCAGTATGCTTTTTCCGGGCAGTCGCATCAAATCAAGTTTAGAGTCATTGGGAAGATAAGATACTTACTACCTTTCAAGTAGTGCTTATCAGTACAAGTCTCTAATGATAACGGTTGAATGAGCATTTTCCGGAATTCATTAGCGTTCTTAATCACTTTAAATGAATGTTATTTACGCACAGGCAAATTTGCTCTGCTAGGAACAGCCAGATCGATGTCTTGTATATCTTAACGAAGCCAACCAACGAAAAAAACTTCTTTCCTTGACAAGTACCCTGATGTTGGTCTCGATGTTGAAGTCATCAATAATATTAAAGCTTTTGCTTCAATCAGGAATAAAATGTAAATTAATTCTGACTGAACGAGAAATATAAATTGATGTAGACCAATTTCTGAAAGGCGAAAATCCATTTACTTGAGAAATATATATTAGAAGGTTTTTTTTTTTTCCTTTCTTTTCTAAATATATGTAATTTGATATATCTCTTAGTGAAAAATATTTTTGAAAATTTTCTCGAACGAAATATTAAAAGATTAAAAAATAAGAAATTTATAAAAATAATGCATCAAATTTCAACTTCTCCATGATTAAAGAATAAACAATAGCAGAAGAAAATTGATTCTACTACCTCGCTTTAATTATCAATTTTGAAACTTAAATGAAGATTAAAATAGCATGAAAATATACGCAACACTGAACTTTAAAACGTGTGTCTTTTTTAATCTTTAATATCTTTAGCTCTTTATTTAACAAAAAAAATAAATAAAATAAAATAAAAAATGCAATTATATTTAAAGTTTTTATTAAAAAGTTTCAGTTCTTCAAATTAAATTGATTATAAAAGCGTAAAATGATCTTAATATTTAAGAATCTTACAAAAGATTTATCTATTTAAGAATATTGCATTTTTAGTCAGAAGAATTGAAAGATACAATTTTAATGAAAATTGACAAACTAGAAAAATAGACTCGAGTTTTCATTTCTAGAATCAAGAAATTATAGTTTTCAAAAATAGACAAAACTTCAGATTTTTCAAGAGCGAAAATTACAATTTTCAGAAATAGACGAATCAGTGTCAGTGAAATAGACAAAAGTTTCGATTTTTCAAGAACGAAAATTACAATTTTCAGAAATAGACGAATCAGAAACAGTGAAATCGACAAAACATTAGATTTTTCAAGAACGAAGTTATAATTATTGTATTCAAAAATTGAAATAAATGAAGTAAAGATATTAGTTTTCAATTTCAAAATAATGAAATTTGTAAATTATAGAGAACGAAAAATTAGAAATGAGAATATTTTACCTATGTATCGAGATCGAACAATACAGTATTTTAAAAGATTATTTATTATCTTTTTGCCATTATTCTTCAAACTTTTAGCTTTTTTTTTATTTAATCGATCGAACATTTTATTATTTAAGCGACGAACAAAATAATAATAATAAGAAGAATAACAATAATAACAAAAGTCAATGCCCTATCAGAAATTATGAATTCCCAAATCGATTTAACTTATCAGAAAGATCGTTTAAGCGATTTCTTAGCGCAACATCTAACTGGGTATTTATGGACAATATGCGGTCCTTACTAAGGCCTGCTGATAACAGAAGATGAAAGTTGGTGTAAAGTTTAAAGATAAGCAGGAGAAGTCGAGATTGGTGGGGATAATGCGCGCGCGCATCTTGTGAACCAACCAACTCCTTCTCATACAGTAAGCAGACGGCGTTGGGCTGAAGCGGAGTGAGTGGCCTGGCTCTCGTCCCTCCATTTAAAAAGCGATTAATAACCAACAGGAAAATGTCACTTTTAAACATCACTTTCCTTTTATACGTCATCATTACTGTATATAAATTAGGTAAGTGGATTTTACATTATCATCAGCAACAAGTGCCATTTATTTAAAATTCAGTTACGAAAACTTTTATGACTTCTTTTTAGATGTTTGTTATAGTTACCAAGGTCCCAAGTTTGTGCGAGAGCCACCAAACAGAGTGGTGTTTCTTAACACAACGGGAACAATTATAAATTGTTTAGTGAAGGGTAATCCAATGCCCACGATAACTTGGATCAAAAGAGATGATAGTTTGATTAGTGATCTACCTGGTTTAAGGCATGTCAAACCCGAAGGATCGTTAGTATTTCCACCCTTCCAAGCCGAGGATTATAGGCAAGATGTGCACGATGCTGTATATAGATGTTTAGCAACTAGTTCTGTTGGGAAAATTGTCAGCAGAGAAGTTCAAGTTAGAGGAGGTGAGTTTGAGTACAGAGAAAGTTTAGTTACTTTTTATTATTGTTCCTTTTAAATTTTGTAATTTTTTTTAATTTTAAAATAAAGAAGGGATCAGTTATTATCATATATGTGAAGAATGGATACTTTTATTCTTATGGAACTTTTAGAAATATGTATATAAACAGAATATAAATGCTAGTGCTGTAAGTTATTGATGAATAAAGGATGTTGTCTTGTCTGCCCATACTATAAGGGGGAGGAAGAGACTTTATCCCACACTCGTGTTCGGAGCAGCAGGTTTATGGACAACGCCCTACGTTTAGTTAATTTTCGCAAGTCCAGGCCACTGGGCGGAAACCCAGAGGGTATTTGGCTGTCACGCAAGAATCAGTAGATGATATTGCACATGACACTAAAATAAAGTTCAATAAGTTATAGTTTATCAAAAAATAATTAATAATTTGAAAGTAACAGTGCTTTTTTTAAAAGTTTTTTGATCGTTTCGAAGTGCTTTTGATTAAATGTCGAAAATTTAAATTTTGCATTATGAACATCAGCAAATTAATCCGATTTTAATATTAATAGAAAATACTTACTATTAATATTAAAATCTGGTTTGAACTAATCAGCATCCCTTTATCGAGTCCGTATGATAGATTGATGATTCAAATTGCAATCGTTAAATTATCGATTAGTTTAGTAATTAAACTAATCGGTAACTTAACTCACATTTTACAGATATGGTATTTTTAAACCGTTGAATAATTTCAATCATTCTAACCGAAACTGTAATTAGACGATAATGTTGTACAATAGTTAATTGATTTATCTGTTCAGAAAATTGGAAACCATTTTTATAAAAAAATAATTCTAGAGTAAACAAAATCTACTTAAATTCAAAATATTCTTTTAGCGTATCAAATTTAATTTTATCAATTTAGCGATTTAAAAAGTTAATTTTGTTTTTTTTTTTTCTCTTTTAAATCGTGTTATCATCTTAAAAATACTAAAGTAAAGCAGAATGAAAATGTAAAATTTTACCTTAAAAAAGCCCATTCTATTTTTAAATTTAATGGATTTAAGCCATTATTCGAGAATATTTCTGCAAAGTTTTCCATGACAAGAAAGTTGGTATCTTTAGTACAGCTACCATAATAGCCCATTATTCAAACCTTGAGGAGCGAATGAAAGTGAATACATAACCACCAGTTGGATAGTGGTGGTAATCGAAGAGGCACATTGTAATAGAGCAGGTGGTGCAGAGAAATCAATTCTGTATAACACACACACGGCTTTTCCTTCCTTTAATGGCAGTTTAGGATGAACTTGTAGTACTCAGGCTTCCCACGGGAACGTCCATCCTGACCGTGATTGGATGTGTGCTACACAAAGTAGTGCGCTGCACTAGCTATATAGATTGAAGTGTCTAGTGCAATTTCCTTCTTAAATCAGGAAGGAAGAACCTTTGATTAGTCCTTGCTTCGAAAGTAGTTAATTCACTAGATGTTCAAAGAAGTTGATGTAACAATAGGTCCAATCTGATCAGTAATTCAAAGCGAGTAATAGTTTTTCAAAGAGGATTAAGTCCATCAAAATTCGTTTCAGGTATTGAAGACTAGTAGCATCAGGACTACTGTTTATTGATTGCAAGAGACAGTGGATTCGGCCAGTTGTCTGCTTTTGAAAGATTCCATTGGGGCTATTGAAATCCCTAGAGACGTACGTCTAATACGAGTTTGATGTAACTGGATCGACCAGGTTTCGGCCTGCCCTTATAAACGGCTTTGTCAATACGGATTTCTTATCAGTGTTCCACTCGACTTGAGCTCCCGGGACTGCGAAGGTTGGACTTAAACTGGCAATTTCTTTTTCTATCCTTTGCAGCAAACAATCACCGTATCCCTGCAATGTTTTGGTCCTCTAATAAGGTCTTCTCTTTTAGTCCATTCTGGTTTTCCTTCAACAATCAGCTCTCAATGTAGCGATGGATGTTACGGTTGCACTAACTCTATTACTTGCATTAGAAAAGAAAAAAAACAACAGTCGACTAGTTAGCGAAACACAAAAACAGCATTTACGGAGAAGTAGAAAGAAATTTCAAAGTTAAAGTGTATTCTAAAAAAGAAATTTCTGCCCATCACTCCAACTCGGTTTTAATCAGACTCATTTTATCTCTGCCTTTTTCTTCGATGCACTGAAAGTGTTTATCGCGGTTTTCACGTAATCGAATTGCAAATAGGCAGTCTAGAACCCATTAACCGATAATGGATTGACATTATCTGTGTGGTGCAGGAAAGAAAAATGGCCGGTAGTGTTGCAAACGATGCATTTTCAAACTACTCAACTACAACTACTACTACAATCATCTTTTACTATTTTCTAACTTTTCTTTAACAGTCGTATTGCAAGATTATCAAGCCCATGTGTACGACGAATTTGTCATTCGTGGCAATACAGCAGTGTTGAAATGCCAAGTTCCAGCATTCGTGAAGGAATTCATGGTTGTTTCATCCTGGACTCGCGAAGACGGTCTGATCATTTTGCCACGGCCCAATCCAGGTAAGTATGTTGAAACTTTCTTAAAGTAAATACTGCTAAAAATATTTGAAGCAAAAATAGAAGAGGAGAAAAAAATTAAGCTACATATTCGGAAAACGTCTCGAAAATGTGTTAAAGTCTTATAGGAGATTCGCGTGAACGAGGAGTTTGCGTGCTTCTCTCCATTAAGAATAAGCAGCTATCCAACAAAATACAACAGACAAAATCACGTGATATTCCTAGCAACAGATTAGTACATTCATCATCCACCTCTTCCCAGTTGACTGAATGGTTTCCGTTCTGGAATGAAGCTGGAAATAGAATTGGACATTTTTCTCGTTTTCGACAAAGCTGGTTGATTGTCCGTTCAGTTCTATTCGAGTGATTGGTGGGCATCCCCTGTGAGCCAAACCTATCCAGTTGTTACAGTGCAAACATCACACAAACACACACACACACACACACACACACATATATATATATATATATATATGATTGTTACTTCGAATTATGATTTCGGATCCTGTACTCCATCAAAATATATTAAATGATTTTACCTTCTGCTTCATAGACCGATGACATGTCATAACAACATTTCAAAAATAATTCCTAAATTTTATAAAACGAAAAATTATTTTTAATACATAATTGCGTACTATAAAAATTTAATAAAATGACTGTTATTAATAAATAATTCAGTATATTTGATTAGTTAATTCAATGCAATCTTTTTAAAATCGCTTCTTTAATAAAATATTCATCGATTTTGAAAATTAGATAAATTTATTAAACATGAATCTAACAGAAATATACCATAAGGAAAATAAAATAAAAAATATATGCGATTTACAGTTATAAAAATCGAGTTTAAAATTTTAAAACTTGCATTTTTTCGAGTATTTTATAAGAACAAATTTTTAATTATACAATTAATCAATAAGAGTAATCCTCTCCTTCACTTCCAACCAACTCTGGGGATTAAGTGAAGCTTTACTTAATTCGTTTTGGGGTCATTGTACTTCAAACTATGCTTTTATATATACATAATTGTAATAATATGCTATTTTGTTTAATTTTAAATGCGCTCTATTAATAAAAATAAATTTTTTTAAACATTTTTATGTTATTATATTTACCGTAAATGAATTAGAAAAGAATTTGCCTAGATGTAATTTAATTTCAAATTAATACTCGACGGTTTGCTTATATACATTGAAGTGGAAAAATATTCAACTTTTCATGAAATATTGATACAAATTAATATAATATTTAAAGAGATAGGCAAGATAATACGTAAATGCCTTAACATTTAATATATTACTTTTAAAAATTTTGTCTAATATTTTAAGAAACTTTCCCTCAAAAATTAAAATCTTTCGGATATTTAATTAAAATTTTCCAGTTTCTATATGATAATATTGAGTTAATTACTTAACGATTAAAACAAAAATTAGAATACTAGATTAAATCTTCAGCAAAATACTTTAAAAGGTAGCAGTAAATTAGTTCCTTTGAGAATATTTTCCATTTCACAAAATAGTAAATAATACGAGAGGTTCTTTAGTTTTATTTTTCGCCCCAGGGGTACTGAATATTAATTTAAAATTGATAAGCTTCAGGATTACTGTGAAAATTCCTTTTCTGCCATTTGTTTCACACAGATGAAAACATTTTCGATTGAGTTAGAATTTAAATAACAATTTTAATTCACATAAAAAAATAATAATAATATTGAAATAACATCATCACAAAAAATAAACTATTGTTTAAATTCAATTCATGTTTCGTAGGATGATAAATTTATATATCCAGCAATAAATTTATATACTGTACGTTGTTTTACCAAACTTTGTACTTTTTCTTAATATAAACTAATCGAATTTTTTAGTTTCCAAATATTGATTTTTTATATAAAAAAAATTCGGATTGAAATCGTAAATTAAAAAAAAATATCGATATATTTGAATTAAAAATATAAAAATGTTATCTATAGTCGAATCACATTAATCCAGTTCTCTATTTTGGAGGATAACTCGATGGATAAAGTCATAAAGTCTTTACTTTTATAAAAAGAAGAGAGAGAAAGAGAGAAGAGAAAGAAGGGAAGTGAAATATAGTTCAAGAATATCCTTTAGTTTGCCACTTACGACACGCAAGAAAGATGGCGGAAAGCATTCTAAAACCCTTATAGGAGGTTAGAATGTTTCCCGACATCTTTCTTCCTGCCTTTAAGTGACAACTTAATATACTAGGCATGTAGTAGTAGTAGCTTATAATCCACTGCACAGTCGAAACACCACTTTTAAAAGAAATTGAAAATTACAGAAATACAACTAATTAAGAATGTAACTAAAATGCGAGTTGGAAGAACGTTAAAAAAATATATTTAGGCACCCAAAAAAAATGTGTAAAAAAGAAAACTTGCTGATTTTGTCAATTATACTTTAAAGAATCGAATTTTGTTAATTATAAAATCGTATCTTCCTCCATTCTAGTTAATGAATATGTTTCGTTTTCTAGTTCTGTAAAACTGATCGTATTATTAAATATAATACATTATCTTTTGAATGGTATCTAATCCACGAAATTCAGTAATCAGTGTTGTTGCGTGCATTAATTAACTGGAATTAGCGAGTATCCACTTTATAAACTGGTTTAAAATGAAATGTTTTAATAAAATGTTTACATGCAATAAATTTAAATATTTAATATAAATCTACTATATATGTTAAAATTTATAAAAATATAATATTCAATTTTTAAAATGTATATAAACCATTTTTATAACATTACACTGCGTGAAGATATATATACTCGTATATAAAATTTTACATCAAAATTTTTGCATTATTATTTTTTTCCTGCAAAATATGATTGAAGAATTTAAAAAATATTTCTGTAACATCATTAATCTCAATTTGAACAATATCATTTGGAATATTTGAATAAAAAAATTTGCTATATAAGATTTAATAATATACAAATATTTAAATGTAGGATAAATATTGAATTTTCTCTTAATGTTGTTTAAATAATAATAAATAATTCATTGAAAGTTATCTATTTTTTTTTCCTTTACGTTTGATTAAGAAGCAAATGAAAGAAATTTAATGCAAAAGTGCAAACTTTTCAATTTTTATAAATTAAATTTTAGATCAAATTGTATCAGTTTTAAGCCGTCAAACTACTTTAATCTTTTTTCCCCCTCGAATAGAATACAATTAAAGAGGATTTCACTCGTTTTATCTTTCTTTCTTATCATTAATAGGAATATTAAAAAAGTAAAGAAAAAGTTTTTATTGCTTTATATTCGAGGGAAAAAGAAGAATGTTTTTATTATTAAAAGCGATAGGGAAAAATGCTAATTTTCTATAGAATAAATTAAATATTTATATTTTCAAATGTGTGAAATTTTTACTTTAACTCTCAAAATTCTAATTATTTTACAAATCCATTGAATATTTTTGCTTTGCAAATGTTGTCTTTACTTACGTTTTATATATGTTTTTCTATGTTATAAAAATACTCTTATATTTTACTTAAATATTTAATAAATATCGATTGCTGCACATACGAAAGCAAAGGCAATATTTGAGATGCAAAAATATTCAAATTATTTGTGGAATATATTAAATCTTTATATTCTGGACGTATGGAGTATTCCAAAGTATATTAACTTTCCAAATTCTAATTTTTACACATTTCTGTCAAATACTTTTATTGCAAATGTTATCTTATTCTATCTGTGTACAGCAATCAACATTTATTAAATATTTAGATAAAATATAAGAATATTTTTAATGCAGAAATATTCAATAGATTTGTAGAATGAATTAAATCTTTTATGTTTCGTATATGTTTAGTTATAATAAATCTCCAAATTCTAATTTTTCTACATATCTATTGAATATTTCTACATTTCAAAATATTGTAGTAAACAACATTTATTTAAAATATTTAATTTAAACATTAATAATGCAGAAATATTTATGTATTATATTTATAAATTATTATTTTTTTTCCATTTAAAAATGTCAGTTTATTCTTATAATTTTTAGCTAAAGTGATAAAATTAGTTTTAAATTTCCAATTTTTACAGTTTATGGAATTTAATTCCAAATAAAAATTTATTTTCTTCCGTAATTCTATTATTGCAGCAATCTAAAAATTAAAATTTAATTCATTGTTAAGTCCAGAGATTAAGGATAATATCTAAACATTTTCTATATAGCATCGTTATTTTTTTAATTATTTTTCTATTTATTTATGATGCAATTTTATACAATTTATAAAATTTTGTAAGATGAAACAATATTTTTATTAAACTGTGATGCAATATGAATTATTTTTGTGAATTATTTATCAATTTTATAACTTAGGCCTGTTAAATATTAAGTTTATAATCGAAATGTTTCAAATAAATTGAAATAACTACCATAACCTTGCATAATTTTATATAAGTTAATGCATAAAAGCATTTAGATGGATGATCTGAACAAGGAAAATTATCATGCTGATACTTATATCAGTATAATGATAGACCAGTATCATCATACTGATGATTTATCCTTTCAAATCACTTGTGAGGATGATTTGGCCTTGTTTTACATCATCCGAACAGAGATGATAATTAATTTTCAATATTTTAAAATAGCTTTTTTATAAAAGAAACATGAATTGAATATATTGTATAAAATAAATTTAAAAAACTGAATAAACTTCACTTTTTTTAAAAGAAACATGAATTGAATATATTGTATAAAATAAATTTAAAAAACTGAATAAACTTCAATTTTTTAAAAAAATTTTTGTCATATAATCGAAGTGTTTCTGTTGCATCAGGAGTAAACAATGTTATACCGGTTCAACAGAAACGGTGGAAATGATTGAAATTCGAATCGATTGGGAAAACACTAAAATATTTGAACGTTTTGACATTTGTCAAAGTTAAAAAGAAACAAATAAATCGCCTGCATCACTTTAGTAGGAGGGATACAAAATTATGTAGTCGAACGGTAAGTCGCCATTGTTAAGTTCGTAGCGAGTTGATTGATAATGTGCTTTGCTCGAAAACTAATCTGATGAATATTTTATTATATTTGTATATTACATCATTAAAGTTTTAAAATTGTTCACTCATAAAATTGAATAGGCTTATTTTCATTGATTATTGTATATTCTATGAGAGTGCTTATAAAAGATGAAAATCTGTAAACGTTTACGGCTCACTTCCTCAAATCGTTTAATATATTATTTTTTTTATAATTTTTTTTCTTATAAACCGCAGCGTATTATCACATAATCTACAAGATTTAATATCATATAAACAACATGATTTATGTTACTATAGAAAACTGTAACAAATAATACAATAATTTTTCTTTCTTCGATAGAAATCAGTCCAGTTTGACAGGATCTGTAAGTGTAGATTGTTTGTATAGAATTTAAATAAAACAACAGTCATAAATTCATACGACTATTAAAATAACACTCATTACGAATATATGTTTCAATAAATCTCACATCTTTTGTTAATATATTATTTTTTTTTATAATTTTTTTTCTTATAAACCGCAGCGTATTATCACATAATCTACAAGATTTAATATCATATAAAGAACATGATTTATGTTACTACAGAAAACTGTAACAAATAATACAATAATTTTTCTTTCTTCGATAGAAATCAGTCCAGTTTGACAGGATCTGTAAGTGTAGATTGTTTGTATAGAATTTAAATAAAACAACAGTCATAAATTCATACGACTATTAAAATAACACTCATTACGAATATATGTTTCAATAAATCTCACAACATCTTTTCAAGAAGCTTCTAAGTTATTAAAAATTTCTTAAATGCAGTAGGCTACATTAAAAATGCTTACAGTAAATTTACAAAAAATATACATGAAACAATAATTATTAAGCTTACGTCAAGTTTTTTTTATTTATTTTTTATAAAGAAAAGTAAGTTTTTTTAAAAAAAAAATCCATTTTATGTAAATGTAAAAATGAATTCAATTCAGATTTAAATACTTACTCGGAAAAATCTGTTTCTCTCATTACTATTCAAATTTTCTCGCTATTAAAGTAAATACAATTATCTACATTAAATGATATTTACTTAGAGACATTTCACTATTGTATTCGACAACGAAAAACGAAAAAAAAAATTATTAGTAGTAGCAATTTTAATTGCGATATAAAAATATCTCTGAACTCTTCCGATTCCTGACATACGAGTCATTTATTATAATATTTTTTTTTCTATTTTTATTATATATATATACATATAAAAAAAATTCATTTATTATAACTTTCCGCTTTCATTTTAATATTTATTACTGTTTTATGCGAATAGATATGTCCGAAAGTAAATTGGATTATACATTGCTTCAATGAATATATTGCTAGAGAATTTAATATAATTCACTTGTCTGGTTTATAGACATTTTGGGACTTTAAACTTTATTTACAGCATAATCAACATTGGAAAATTCTAATTTATACGTTAGTTATATAGTTTAGATTAATATTTAATTATATTTATGAGTCAATTGCTAAATGAACGAGAATAAATATGTAAAACATTGAAGCGTTAAATGAGTATTTATCTATAGTCGAATTTCTGATGAATATTCTATCTAAATATTATTATTTTTTTAAACATATTTGTAATTTATTGAAAATTAAAATATTTAAATGCATTTTTAAAAGAAAATTTTATCGTTTTGTGTACTTGATTAATATTTGCACTATCAAATATACCTTTGGCAATTTAAAAATTACAGTCGAAGATCAATACGCATCATTCATTCATGATTAAGTCTACAGGCTATAAAAAATTTATATACTGTACGTTGTTTTACCAAACTTTGTACTTTTTCTTAATATAAACTAATTGAATTTTTTAGTTTCCAAATATTGATTTTTTATATAAAAAAAAATTCGGATTGAAATCGTAAATTAAAAAAAAAATATCGATATATTTGAATTAAAAATATAAAAATGTTATCTATAGTCGAATCACATTAATCCAGTTCTCTATTTTGGAGGATAACTCGATGGATAAAGTCATAAAGTCTTTACTTTTATAAAAAGAAGAGAGAGAAAGAGAGAAGAGAAAGAAGGGAAGTGAAATATAGTTCAAGAATATCCTTTAGTTTGCCACTTACGACACGCAAGAAAGATGGCGGAAAGCATTCTAAAACCCTTATAGGAGGTTAGAATGTTTCCCGACATCTTTCTTCCTGCCTTTAAGTGACAACTTAATATACTAGGCATGTAGTAGTAGTAGCTTATAATCCACTGCACAGTCGAAACACCACTTTTAAAAGAAATTGAAAATTACAGAAATACAACTAATTAAGAATGTAACTAAAATGCGAGTTGGAAGAACGTTAAAAAAATATATTTAGGCACCCAAAAAAAATGTGTAAAAAAGAAAACTTGCTGATTTTGTCAATTATACTTTAAAGAATCGAATTTTGTTAATTATAAAATCGTATCTTCCTCCATTCTAGTTAATGAATATGTTTCGTTTTCTAGTTCTGTAAAACTGATCGTATTATTAAATATAATACATTATCTTTTGAATGGTATCTAATCCACGAAATTCAGTAATCAGTGTTGTTGCGTGCATTAATTAACTGGAATTAGCGAGTATCCACTTTATAAACTGGTTTAAAATGAAATGTTTTAATAAAATGTTTACATGCAATAAATTTAAATATTTAATATAAATCTACTATATATGTTAAAATTTATAAAAATATAATATTCAATTTTTAAAATGTATATAAACCATTTTTATAACATTACACTGCGTGAAGATATATATACTCGTATATAAAATTTTACATCAAAATTTTTGCATTATTATTTTTTTCCTGCAAAATATGATTGAAGAATTTAAAAAATATTTCTGTAACATCATTAATCTCAATTTGAACAATATCATTTGGAATATTTGAATAAAAAAATTTGCTATATAAGATTTAATAATATACAAATATTTAAATGTAGGATAAATATTGAATTTTCTCTTAATGTTGTTTAAATAATAATAAATAATTCATTGAAAGTTATCTATTTTTTTTTCCTTTACGTTTGATTAAGAAGCAAATGAAAGAAATTTAATGCAAAAGTGCAAACTTTTCAATTTTTATAAATTAAATTTTAGATCAAATTGTATCAGTTTTAAGCCGTCAAACTACTTTAATCTTTTTTCCCCCTCGAATAGAATACAATTAAAGAGGATTTCACTCGTTTTATCTTTCTTTCTTATCATTAATAGGAATATTAAAAAAGTAAAGAAAAAGTTTTTATTGCTTTATATTCGAGGGAAAAAGAAGAATGTTTTTATTATTAAAAGCGATAGGGAAAAATGCTAATTTTCTATAGAATAAATTAAATATTTATATTTTCAAATGTGTGAAATTTTTACTTTAACTCTCAAAATTCTAATTATTTTACAAATCCATTGAATATTTTTGCTTTGCAAATGTTGTCTTTACTTACGTTTTATATATGTTTTTCTATGTTATAAAAATACTCTTATATTTTACTTAAATATTTAATAAATATCGATTGCTGCACATACGAAAGCAAAGGCAATATTTGAGATGCAAAAATATTCAAATTATTTGTGGAATATATTAAATCTTTATATTCTGGACGTATGGAGCATTCTAAAGTATATTAACTTTCCAAATTCTAATTTTTACACATTTCTGTCAAATACTTTTATTGCAAATGTTATCTTATTCTATCTGTGTACAGCAATCAACATTTATTAAATATTTAGATAAAAT
>AYEL01091757.1:0-29171 GCA_000484575.1 Olivierus martensii | reverse complement strand
ATTATAAAATATATATATATATATATATATTTACGTATAAGAAGTGTTAATTGATTCGGCATGAATGCGAACAAGAGTAGCTGCATAAGTGTTTTTTAGTAAAAGTTCGACTATTGATGCATTTGCGATCGTAAGATACAAATTATGGCCTAGTATGGAAAGGTTCGCGAGTGGAAGTGCTTATACATTATGTATAATGGATATTCAATCGATGAGAGAATAAAAAAGTATACATATATAGTGTTATAAGTGAACGAACGATAATATAAGCACATTTATTCTCATAAGAAAAAAAAATTTAACTCATTGCAGTGGTACATAAAAATGTATGATGTGTTTTTAGAGTAAGCTCGTAAAAAACTACATTTATTTTTACATAGATGTTATTATTAACACTACATTTCTTTATGGAAACATTCGAAATTCGTTTTGCTCTAAAGCTGTAAAAGTCGAAAGATCTTCATTGCAAAAATCCTATATATTAATACAGGAAACTTGCTATTTATTTATTTAAAATATCAATATTTTCAAAATATGATATAGAAAATATATATATATAGGCGTTAATAATCTATGTAAGCAGTGTTTGTTTCGTAAAATATTTATTTCGGTTGGAAAGATAAATATTGCAATATTAATTTGTACGAATGTACTAAGTTATAAAGTTTTTAAATTTTATATCGTGTAATCTTTTTATAGGACCTAAAACAGTTTTTATACATGAAACTATATTCGCGACATCGGAAACTTTTTAAAATTTTAGAATAGACAGAATAACGTTGAAAGAAATGGTTCATTTTTCTGATTTCGATAATATTGAAATCGTTCTGTTGCTATCCAAGTTCCATTTCATCAAATAGCTATCAAATCAAGATATTTTCTTATGTAGTATGTTTTCGTATGAAGACTGCTTTTTTTCTGTAATATCTATAGATATCGTTGCTATTTCATGTACTGCAAATATTAAATTTCTGTTATTTTCATAAACGAAACGATTGTTTTAGTTGAAAGTACTGTACTACTAACGAAAATCTAGATATTTATAGGACCAATTTTCTGTTTTATTTGCTATAAATCGAGTTTATATATATATATATATATAATTACTGGGTATGAAAATGAATTAAATATATCACGATTGCAATCAATACAGTAGATAAAGAATTTCTAGTGAATAAATTGCACTTAGAACTTTAAATATATTCGATATTGGAGATTCGTATGTTTATGATTTGTAATTACCCACACAAAAAATAACTTTTAGAACTTTAAATATATTCGATATTGGAGATTCGTATGTTTATGATTTGTAATTACCCACAGAAAAAATAACTTTGAAATATTGTGCATATAGAATATGAATTAAGATATCTAAAATCAATAACGACATTGATTTAAAATTTATCACTAATCGTACAATTCGCAACAAAAAACATAAATACGACGAAAATTTCGTCGAGAAAAAATGCTTTTATGTTTTTTTTCTTACTTGTTAGTTCTCTAATTCTGGATAAAAATTCAACATTTAGTCATTTTTCGTTTACATAATTAATTATTTAATACTCTCAGTTGCTACATTATAGCAAAGTAACCATCGCTAAATTTGGGTTTAATAAAATATTTAAATTTATTAATTTACTAATTCCTTTTTTTAATATTAAAAAGTAGGATTAGCGAAGAAAATTATAAAATATTCAGGGCTAACAAGGATTCAGATAATCATAAAATATATTTTTTTATGCTCAATAAATATTATTTGTAATATATTTTTAACCAAATTGATTTACATTACCGAAAATACATCACAGTGCATACTATTTATCAATTTTATATGCATTATCATTTAAGTTATAATTATTTAAAATGGCATCTGCAGAATTTAATACAATAAGCGAAAACTTTCTGCTGAAATACAATATATTCGAAAATATCTTATTCTTTTCTAAACAAAATAACTTATTATCTACATAATTATTTCTCTTTTAAATTAAAAAGAACTAATTAATCCGATCTCTTTTGTCTTTCAAAAATAATTTTTAATTATTTAATTCCGGAATTTAACACTTTTGTTATTTGTTTAGACGTAAGTTTTTAATAATAATATTAATAAAAAAATAATAATAATTTCCGCAGTCGTAAATTAAACGGAAATTAAATTATAGTATTCGAGATGATTTTATAATATTTGTCATTTTTTTTTTTTAATTTTTTGAAAATTATCATTCCGACGACAATTATTATTATAAAAACGAAAAAAAAAAGTAACAACGTCTCAATATTTGTTCTTCTCGATTGTTCAAACTATTTATTATTAATTAAATAAAATTCTAATTTATAAATTACAATTTCTTTTTTGTTTTTTACTTCTTTTAATTTATTAAATAATTTTTAATTTTATGACGCAAAAAAAAAAAAATCCGAATGATTTAATTGCATTTTCGAGTAAAAATAAATATCGTCTTACTTCGAAAAAGAGTGAAAAACGACTTTTAAGCTGTGAAATTTATGTAATGAAGTAAAAATTAAACGTTAAAACATTATAAGACTACGCGACTAGCATGAAAGTATCAGTTGGCTGATTTATTAAATTAAAAGATATATTGTTATCAAGATAAGATTAAAATGAAACAGTTTGAAATATCTTAGATGCAAGAAAAAGTGATGTGCACATTATTCGGTTGGTAACGTGAATGGATGAGTATTCACAAAGCAATATCGAAGAGAAACATTTGGTAGTATCATTGATTCCAGCTTAAATGGTAAAGGTGAACATCTATTATAGTTATGGAGGAGTTATAATCATTAGCATTCAACATTGTTTCCGCACAAATTTATTCAGTAATATATTTTAGATAACTAAGTCCCGACTTATAGGAAATATATGCATATATATATATATAATATAAAACTGAATTGAATAACTATCAAACGAGGAAACAGAAAAAAAAAATCTGATATGAAGTTCATGAATATAAGGAAATTTCGGGGAGGAAAAAATGTATATGAAAGATGGCATGCAGTGTATTTCTGAGTTACGTGAATGTAAAGTTTGCTAGAAATATAGGTGATGCATAGATATTTGTGAACGTATAAAGGTATATATGCTATAGAAAAGATGACATATAAAAGATGTATAATAGAAAAGATCTATATATATCGTAAATACTTAGATATGAATAAGGTTCATATTATACGGAATCCGAATATGTCTGCATGGATTGTCGCTAGAGAAGTTGACGCATTTCCTTAGGTGAACGTGTTTAGAAATATGTTGAAAGTATTGCATTGTTAAGTTGTTATAATATTAAAGATCTAAAAATATAATTATATTTTTTAGTATAAAACTATTGAATATAGAAAAATCTTTATGTTCAATTGCAGAACACTGA
Source organism: Olivierus martensii (assembly GCA_000484575.1). Lineage (NCBI taxonomy): Eukaryota > Metazoa > Arthropoda > Arachnida > Scorpiones > Buthidae > Olivierus > Olivierus martensii. The sequence goes on along the minus strand of AYEL01091757.1, from coordinate 25,782 downwards.
ACATAGCGTAGATACATTTATTTATATTATTTATTATCCAGTAAACATCTAAATAAACGTTTGATTTTTTTAACTGTGATATAAAACGTTAATAAAATATGCTAATTAAAGTAAGCTAATTTATGCAATATGCAGTAGTTTATACACTTTAAGTATATAAACTACTGCATAATTTTTGGGAAAAAATTATGCAGTAGTTAAAAACATCTAAATAAACGTTTGATTTTTTTAACTGTGATATAAAACGTTAATAAAATATGTTAATTAAAGTAAGCTGATTTATGCAATAGATACACTTTAAAAATATGCAATATGCAGTAGTTTATATACTTAAAGTGTAATAAAAATGGTATGCCAATTATAGTGGCATATTTACTACTAGGCCACTAGGCGTGCGCTTAGGACCCTAAAAATTTTATACATATTATATTATTAAATTAATTATACAATATAATTTATTTTATATTATTGAATTTTTGATATTATCAGAGAAATATCGGATGTACGAGTATAATAATTTTGGAGTAAAAATGGAGTTCGATTTCGAATTTTCATTAGTATCTTTCGAATGGAATGTATCTACAAAATTTTTTCATATTTTCCTATATATATTTCTGTTATAAATAACATAAATATGAATGTAAACATATGTTCATAAATATTCATACATATGTATACATATATACATACATACATTTAAAATACACAAAAATTTAAATATATACATAAATGTAAAATATATAAAATATGTATATTATATATATAATTTTGATATTAGTTTTAATTTTCTTATTTAATTTACGAACATTGTAAAGCCCAAAATTCTTTAGCGCCTGGAGCCTCAAGAGATATATAAACACCGCTGATTATGAAATAAAAATCTTTTCATAGAATATGTAAATTATGTATTCATAAAGTACAATAGATAAAGCTACTTAAACGATTTCTAAAAAGATTTAAAATACAAACAACTAAATACTGTAAAATATAAATTTACAGAAAAGAAAAATAAAATGTCATTAACGATTATAGAATTTTAAATTAAAATAATTAAATTGGAATTTTTAATTTAGAAAAAGAATATTTCAACGTGTGGAATGTATAAAATTAGATAAATTTAATGCTTAACATAAAAATTATTATTCGCTTTTAAATCAAACGTGTATAAAATTCATTATAACTTGATTGATGAATTTTGCTATGATTCGATAATAAAATACATATAATGCGTGGAACCTTATAAGGCTGAAACCTTCTATATTACAACAGTTGAATATGGGTTTGAAATATGACACAGTAATCAAATTAAAATCCATATATAGTCTCCACGTAGAAGTCACGTACTGTATAAAGATCATTGTATACGGAAATTAAATGAGCAGTTATCTTACTAGAATGAATAATGTCAAAGTCGGATATATCAGTGAAATTCTCTTAGGAAGTAGAAAAATCGAATTATTTTAGTAAATACGAGATTTTCGAAATAAAAGAAAAAAAATAATAATATTAAAGTAAATCATCCGAAATCCATAACTGCGGAAATGAAATCATTGCTTAATAGGGCATATAATAGCATAATATAGATTTAGCAGTTGATTTTAATAATATATTAAATTACCGTATATATTTTATTACTGATAACTGCATCAACGAAAATGTGGCATTGTAACTGTACACTTTTATTCTATTATGATTATTTTCTTTCACAAGAAAAGATAATTTCCCATAAATTTATACGAGAGTATGGTTTATCCGAATTTCTATATATAAAAAAAAATAAGATAAATCCCAAAAAGAAGTTATAGAAATTAATATGATTCAATCCCTTTCTGCTGACAATGCTGAAATACTGTGATAGTGAGCAAGATTTTCTTTCCTTTGTCTTGCTTTAAGAACTTTTACTGAACTATTATTTAAATTGACCAAGATAGTGATCGAAAAAAAAAGTTCTATCTCACATTTAATCATCTTCTCTATTTTATAAATTATATTTTCTTTGACAATATAGAGTCATCCTCTTCCTGTCACAATTTGATAAATAATATGTTAGCCTATTAGAAAATATTTTGTGGAACCTGATAAGCAAGATTTTTCTGCATAATCGGTCCTAATTACTTATCGCTGTCAGTAATTATCTTCCGTATTTTTGGGTAACGTTGTTAATGCTTTCTATTATTTTATACGGGCACAACAACAACAACAACATAAAAAAAGAAGATAAAAATCAGCAAAAATTTAATTATATTCACCGAATATCTTAATAATCAATTGGCAGTTACCAAAATTTTATAAGTCTTAAAGAATTTTTGAACTAACAAGAATTTTAAGATTTAATTTCACACTTGGAAAGATAAACGAAAAAATTCTTCAAGCATGCTATTCGATCTCATTAGTGTGAATTTCGTAGAAAACCAAAAGAATAATGACAAATTTTATAAAGTTACTTTTTAATCACTTATAATTAGTAATAATAAACTTTGTATAAGATAGAGTGGGGTAAGTGCGGAGCTGGGACAAGTGTATTAACGGACTTTTTTTATTATAAGATAAGCGAAATTTTGCTAGTTGATATTGTAGTAATCTACTAAAAGTTAATATCAACCTACTGACATAGATATCCACGGTGACTGATGAGATTCCAGAATAAAAAAAGCCCGTTAATGCACTTTGCCCCAACTCCGCACTTACCCCATTCCACCTTATATGATGATCGCTTACATTTTTAATTGCCAATTTTCGTAAGAATATTTTATTATTCGCATTATTTATTAATCTAAATAAATAATAAAACTATAAATAAAACATTTTGTTATACAACAGTATTAAAATTATTTAAAAATTTATAAATAAAAATAGCAAAAAAAAAAATATTCTCGAATGTGTTCGGCATATCAAAATTAATTAAATACCGATTTTGATAAATTAAATTATTAAAATTTCGTCTTTTAAGATGTGTAAATGGTTTCATAATAAATATTTTATTTTTAATATCGAATAAATAATTATAATTAATGGAGAAAATTCAATATAGGAAGATTTAAATATCTAAAAAAGGGTTTAAATGCTATGACGCTTTTTAAATAAATCGTTAAGTTTTACTCTCCTTGGATACATTGATTTTTCATTAATTTTGAAGTTGTGCTGTTATAATTATTATGTATAATTGCTGGCAAACTGAAAAAAAAAAAAAATATGCGAATCCAATATATAATTATCATTCATTTAAAAAAATCAGGAGGAGGAACGTCTATTTTTGAATATATTTTCATCAGTTTTTGATATATTTAAAGCTGGAAATTCGTTTATACAATTATCGATTAAAAATTATCCACACAAAAAGATTCGCTTATTTCTAGTCCAAGAAAGAAAAAACTGTTGAATATAAAACTTTAGCTAATTAACCTTTAAATTTATAATTAGGAAACCGGATAATTTTGTGTTGCTTCTTATAGAATTTTATCTGAAACAGAAAATCGATTAAACAAATTACTGTTTATTCAATGTAATAGTTAAAAAAATTAACTATTTAATTAAAATTTATAATTGCTTAATTGATATAACTGCTTAAAAATTTTTAACGTATACTTCTGATAATTTAAGATATAAGATATATATAGTTTACATATTTATGCATTAATCAGTTTGTAATAATAAAATAATTATATATATATAGTCAGTGCCTATCAGAGAGAAGGCAAGAGGCATGGCTGCCCTAGCTTCATGATTTTAGAGGCTTTTTACCACTGTATATTTGTCAATTTTGTCATTTTAAAAATATAAGTAAGCTTCTGTGAAATAAATAAATATTTAATATCATTGCTTTTATTTTCTTGTTCACAGTTTTATTTTATATTTTGAAAGGCCTCAAAAATATTAGTTGTACCGGGCCTCGCATTTTCTCTGAAAGGCACTGTATATAGTATGAATGCGAATATTTTATTTATTTTGATAAAACTCTAACCACTTTTCTGAACGAAGTAATTTTTAAATGGTATGGTTTACATGCAAAGTAAACTGATTTAGGATTTTTAAGCAAAAAAGAACTGCTTAATATATATTATAAACGTGAAATTGATCAAGATATGTTTCCATAAATCCTTTTTCTTCATCGTATTGATAGATTATATTCTTTAAACGATAGGCCTTTGTGTTATAATTTCAATGTATGCGTTTTATGACTCCAAAATGATGTTTGAAAATTAATATTATAAATATAACAAGATTTCGAAACTGAATTATTACCGATATCTAATGATACAGATGATGATAAAGCGCGAAATGCCATTATCGATCGGAGTTTAATAATGATTTCGTGATAGCGTAATTAATAGTTGACGTAAGTCTTATTTCAGTTCAATTTTTAGACACTATTGATCCAAAGTTGCTTTGTAATCTACCAAGATAACATATTGACACGTAAATCTCGAAAATTGATTGAAAAAACTTCTCTAAGTAATCCTGTAGTCATTATTTCTAATGCCTTCGAAGCGAAATTTCATTTTTAATGTAAAATATTGTTAACGCGGTATGAACAGCATTATATTTACTAAACTGCGAGAAAACTTCGCTAATTATAATTAAATTCCTCAAAAATAAATAGGAATTTTTAATTATTTAATAAAGAAATTTTTATATAAAATCTTTGCTTATGGCCATACTGGCCATTTATATAATTAGTATTTAAATTCGTAGATGCTGTTATAAAATGATTACAGCTAAATTTCGATCAACTGGAAACTATCAGTTTTTGGTTGATGAAAGTAACTTTATGTCTGACTATATTTTCACATCAATAAGGGTATATGTAATATTTTGAATAGCAAAAATATTATGAAGAGTTTAACAACATGAAAATATATAAGAGGGAGAGAGAGAGAGAGGAAATTTATCGCTGCAATTTTTCATTCAAATGCAGTTTTATTACATTCTTCCTGAATTGTGAAACAAATAAATGAGGAGTAAACACAACAGGTTTTTATCAAACTATGCAAAAGTGTATATGGATTTAAAATTTATTCCATTTTAAAATTACATTTGAAGAATTTATCTTTGCCGTTCTCGTAAAATATTAAAAAAGTATTGTATTGTGTATGTGATAAAAGACTTCTCGTTAAAAGAAGAAATAAAATTTACTATTTTATGATATAAAATTACCGACATTGCTGGGATTTTTAAATTATCATTTTTAACCTTTTTTTTTTTTCCTTGATATTCTTGTCAGCTATTACAATCTTAATTCTCCAGAGTCCATAATTTTCTTCTTTTGCAAAAGCGTGCTCATTTTTGAGAGATAAAAGAAAATAATTTATGTTTATTAAAAGTATTTTTCAAAAATAATCTCGCTTTCATTACCGTAGAGGATATATTCTCGGTTAAAAAAATTAAAGAAGAAATCGCTTCTTTTTTTGAAATTTTAATATAAATTCTCATGCACTTATTAGGTATTTATCATAATTTCGTATTTATATATACATATAAAAATATATGAAAAAATTTAATCGATTGGACGTGAAAAATAAAAAATACATAATCTTTTCATCCTCAAAAAATAATAATATATTTTTTTACAAATTTTATTTTAACGGAAATGGTGTTACATTTCTGAACAAATGGAAAAAGTGCATCGATAGATTCGATCGCCTTTTTCTTGTTCTTTTCATCTTGCTTGATTGCCAGCTAATCGAAATTTGATCTGGAATTGTATAGGTTAAATTGGATTACCAGTCTTATTATTTTTTATTTTGTTTCTTTCCAAAATATACAATTTCCCACAACATCAGCAATAATACCACTTGTCAAATATTTTATTTTATTTTTGCTATCATCTTTCTGTCATGAGAACAGACTAATATCAAAAGTTTAAAAAACTTTATATATAAATAATGAGAAAATATTTATGTAGGCCTATAAAAAAACACTTTTAACTATACTTCTATCAAATTCATATTTAATTTTTATCAATATAAAATTTTCTTAAACTTTAAAATTTATTTCGACTAGATATTAAGCATGCGACTATTTTTTTCTTTTTTACGGACTTTAAAGTTCATGAAGAAAATAACGACTTGCGACTTTGTATCTAAAAAATTCAAGATTGAAACATATTCTATTTCAAAATTTTTCTTCTTCTTCTTTTTTTGCTCTGCGAGTTTTCAGTATTTTTTTTAGAAAAACGATCATAAAAATATCGTATTACTAATATCAACCGGATAAAAAAAATAAAAATACTAAAGGTAGAAAAATATCAGTCAAAAAACTTTCGAATCTATCATAAATTGTAACTAAATCACACAGTTTTTGAGAGTTATTGAGAGTTAAAATATAATTTTTAAACAAATTCAAAAATAAATGATTTGGCATAAAGATAAATAATTTATTTTATCTTTAATATGATGATAAAAAATTAATTAAATGTATAATTTAAAACGATTAAAATTTTCCAAACTTATGAAAGTTATTGTATGCTAATTTAATAAGGATTTCTTTTTTTAAAATCAATAACTTTCGAGAATGTTTGCAATGATTTTCTTTGGAAATCTCGAAACGTTCTCTTCAAAATAATAAAATACCATTGTGATTTTAGAAATCATACAGTAAAGATATAACTAATCTTGAAAATTTGGAGATTGATGTAATGGATTTATTATAAATATAATATTTGATATTTTTATCTGAATATTCTACTGTTTGATTTATCTTAACGTATGCAATACTACTTACTTCTGATAGGAATAAAATCCCACGAAATAAAATGAAAAAACTTATTTTTAGATAAAATTTCATTCCTTTTATATAATATATATTATAAATTATATTCTTAAATTTTCAACTTATCAGATTTTCGAATTTAAACATTTCAAACATTATCCGAATTTATTGTTTTTATAATGGAATCTCCATCTTTTATAATTGTTCTTAACACATTTACAAAATATTATCTTCATAAGCTGTACATTTAAAGTTTAAAATTATAATTTCGTCGTAAGATATCTCTGCAAATGAAATTTGTTTCGAAGATTCTGATTTCCAAAATTTCATTACAGTTCCAAGGACAATCTTGTTTCTTAAACTTCTACTTTTTTCCTAATATCCCCCAAGGCGGATTTTGATTCAAATCGAATTTATCATTTCATTTTTTTTTGTTCGAAACTAAAGTTAATGTTCTTCCGGATAGCTAATTTTAAATTAAATTTAGAAATTTTAATAACAGTTTTAAATAAATAATGGAATAAATCGTCTTATCTCTAAACAATTCTCTTAGAATGTATATAGTTTTAAATAAATCAATAGTTCTTTGTTTTAATTATAAATATTTAATTATAAATAAAGTAGTCAACTTATCTTTAAATAAATCCTTCAATTTATAAATAAATTACAGAAAACTTCATTTATTTTATAAATATTTAATAACTACATCGTATATAATTATCTTTTTAATTGAATAATGTTTTAACTATATTTTATAATTAATCATGATGTAAATTTATAGATGAACATATTCTGTAAACATATTATAATTAATCATCACTTTCTTTCTTTTTTTCTTTAAATATAAAATGTTCAAACAAAAGACACAAAACATCTTATGATACATGATGGTGAACTACACATCAGGAATGCTGACAGAGCTGACAGTTTAAAGAAATATGAATGTAATATTAGAAATATTCTTTCTGGTGAAAACAAGAAAAGTTCTACCACTGGACAACTAATAGTAACAGGTAAAAATCTATATATTTTTCTTTTATTCCTTTTTATAGTTAAATAATGTAATATAATATATATTATTCTTGATATTTAAGAGTTTTTATATTTTAACGGGTAGTTTTAAGGACATTTTCTCAGTTACGGTGCGAATTCTTATTAGTTAAACAATTTCTTTATTCCTTTTTATAGTTAAATAATGTAATATAATATATATTATTCTTGATATTTAAGATTTTTTATATTTTAACGGGTAGTTTTAAGGATATTTTCTCAGTTACGGTGCGAATTCTTATTAGTTAAACAATTTATGCATATTTATACAGTTATAAATATGACAATATGGCGTACATCTTCAGAGATGAATCTAGGAATCGAAATTTACATCATTTGAAAATACAACAGAAACGTAAACTGAAACTGAAAAATTCAATTTCAATTTCGTGTTTATGTTATGTTTTCAATGTTGTGATTTCAGTTCGACGGAATTCTTATTGAAAACAAAGTCAAAAATATTTATCTTAATGGACCGGGAACAGAACAGAAAAACCAGACTGAAAGTTGAATTTTTTACATTTCTCTGTTTTCTTTTCTGATGATGTGAATATCGAACTTAATTTATGCTAGTGTTTTTGCATTTTAACAATATTTTTAAAAATTTTATCTACATAATACTTTAATAAAATAAGAAATAATAGTTGAGACTTCTTTATTTTTCCACTAAATTTCTTCTAACAAATCTGCATTTTGCTATCATTAACGTCGATAAAGTTTCTCATAAGATTTCTTTAAATAATTTTATACGTGATTAAAAAAACACAATAATCAAACTTTAATCTTACTTAATAATAAACATTAACGTGTGTTTTTAAAGTGTAATTTAAATTTAATAATATAGCATTAAGTGCTTGTCACACTTTAATGCCTCCAACCGCATTAAACAAAGATGGATTCTTCCGTTTGATATGTAATCAGCTTAGCTGTCATCATTTTTATATCGGGTTTTTATGAAATTTTTTAACTTAAGATTGAGTTGTCATTCTGTATAATACCTGTCACATTGTGATTAGATATAAACGTCGTTTTCGTTTAAAGCAGTCGACTTTGTTCGGATGTAGCTAAGAGAAGCATAAAGTCAATTTAAAACAATACAATGATGAGTGACAGTTTTAATAACTGTAAGAAAAAAGAAAATGAGAAGTTAGAAACTTCCATTTTTTACTTATACACTAAAGGATTTATTAAACTAAATTTAAAACCCGTACCCCATTATCTTTGTCATATCTTATATTTTGCCGCTTCTGGGTAAAATTTTCTTTCATGATAAATATTCAAAAATTCCATTAAGAATGGATAACACAATAACTTATATATATATATAAAATAAATTATTAATTTTATGTGTAATATTTTACGTTAAAATGCTAATTTTGCAACTCTGCATCGTCTTTATAACATTAAAATTTAATGAAGACAATGATTATTTATATAAATGTCATTTTTTATAATTTATACAAAATAAATCAATTTATTTGTAGGAAAAATTTTTTAAAAATTTCTAACATAACAATACGAAAAACAGAATAATAATAAAGATAAATAATCTAATAAAATATATTTAAACTAATGATAATAAATGTTTAAGTAGCTTATACATCCTTATTTTATTTATTTATACATTATTCAATCTATTGATATAATCACAATCATGAATAAAATATAAAAATTTAATCATTTTATTTTAATTTGATTGATTTTTATTTTTAATAATTAAATTATGAATTAGAAATAATATAAAAAAATTAATCTAAATTCTTATCCTCTAATTTTTATATATACAAGACTTTCTATAATTTAATTTAGAGATGCATCTGGTTTTTTTTTTTTTTGTTGTTGTTGTTTTTCGTATGATATAAAAGATAATATATAAATTATAAATTTGTTTACGTCGTAAATTTTTTTAAAATATTGTAAAATAGTTTTTTAGATTGTTTAATATTTCGTATACTTTCATTTGTGTAATTTGAAATTTTCATCATTCAATGCATGATATTATAAAAAATGCATTATCACAAACTATTGGCATCTCTCTCGTCCTAAATCTGTCTTTTGTCTGCTTTTGGAATGATTGATAAGTTTACCTTAGGTATTATAAAACAAAATTTTTGCAGTCAGATTTGTCACTAGATTTCCACCTTTTTCTGTAAATATTGAAAATATTCCTTTTTCTGACACTGGCTCCAAGCCATTATGAATTCAAAGCTGTAGTAGAATAAATCAGCTTACATTTTTCTTTATGAAAGTTAAATGTGTATGTATGTATGTATATATATTCGAATAAAAGAATATTTAACAAATGTAACTTTATATAATTTAATTAATTCATGTTTTCTGTATATAATTTTTATGAAATCGATTATTTAAATTTTTGAAGTAATAGTAATAAAAATATATGAAAGAACAGCAGAAAAATATCGGAAATAATTGAATAAACATTAAAAAATCAATAAATAATAAATACATTTCATAAAAATTATAAAAAATTACATTAACAGTTTAAAAATCTTAGTTATTGTTTTACTATACAGAGTGATACAAAAGGTTGGGGAAAAAATGAAGGAGCATGTAGAGGAAGCAAAAGTTCTTAGGGTCATTTTTTGATTTGGAGCTTCGTTAAAAAGGTATCTGACGTGGTGTGTTCGTAGCATTTGTCATGGATGGAGCTTCGTTAAAAAGATATAACACTTGAAAGTTTTGTGACGTATCTGACGTGGTGTGTTCGTAGCATTTGACATGGTACGTGGAATGCCGGAGATTTTTGAGAGAATGCCCCCTAGTTTCGTTCGACGATGCTATGCATTGCATGTGGTAGTCGGCAGTTCGAACAACTTTTGTAAAATTGTGCGTAGGCGCCGTACAATTGTATTCGTGCTGATGTAACCTTTGCATAATAAATGTTGCCAATCCTAAGAATATTTCATCGATCTGTTATGAGACTTCTCAGTAGTAGAACCGGTCTAATAATGGTTGCGGCTTGGCTTACTTTCGGCATTTTACACACATTTTAACATTGAGAAAATGACGTCACAAAAATTTCAAATTATATATCTTTTTAACGAAGTTCCAAATCAAAAAATGATTCTAAGAACTTTTGTTTATAATTGCCTCCTCATGCTCCTTCAATTTTTCCCCAACCTTCTGAATCACCCTGTATAAGTTTACATTGACATAGATATTGCATAAATACAGTATCTGTGTGCATGAAACCTTTCACATATTCAATATATAAGTATTCTATGTGAATGATTATACTCAGTATTTTTTCTGTGCAGTTTTACTCCTTTTCTCTTTCTGTTCAGTTTTTCCTGAGCTGCTTTTCACAATGTAGGCTACTAAGCGGAGGCATTTCAGTTCCCATCACAGAACTGGAATGCCCATCCACCTGACGGCTGTTCATACCCCTGGTGGGGTTTGCCCTCAGGTAGAGGACGGGTTCAACGGGCCTTGATCCTTTCTGAAAAATATCTGGTGGAGTGGGACCCGGAGATTGAACTCGAATCCTCCAGCGTAGAAGCACACCTCGCTTCCACCGCAGCCATATTCTAGTATTAGCATGCAAACAAATAATATTCTTGTTAATATCCACAAAATATAAATTATGAACACAAAATAGACACAAATAAAATTCCTATATATAATTAAATAGATAGTATTTTATTGTATTGAAGAAACGCAATAAACAATTCATCATAGCATGAGGAATATGTCGAACCGTTAATAAAAATTGTTGATAAATATTGTTCGATGGTGAAAAATAGAGATCCTAATAAAATGGTAATTAATCAGTCTATGCTTACTGCAAAATCTTAATATATTTATGAAAATATAAATAAAAGATAAATAAAATAACTATTATTCCCAAATTATACAAAAATTTGAAAAAAGTTTAAAAAATATAAATATTCAGTAACTAACAAATAATTTAATTGTTACAAATTAAAAACGATGATTTTGCACTCATTCGTAAATATTAATTTATAATTTTTGCAGAATTATTTATATATATATATGTATAGCGTAAATATCAAACATTTTTAGATATATAAAATATATATTTCTATGCCAAAAAATAAATTATTTATGCCAAAAATAAAAGTTCAAAAAGAAATCCAATTTAGAATCCTTTTTCAATCTAAAAAATCTGTTGAATTCTAAAGAGAATATTTTTGTAATTTTTTTGAATATTTTTGTAAATTTAATTTATAACCAATCAAAAGAAAGAACAGGTATACTGCATAAATTTTTTGCAATGCCATATATGGAAGTTTAAAAAACTCCGTTTACGCTGAATAAATGTTATGGAACAAACAAATAGTAAAACTTTTTTTGGTGGGGTGTTCTTTTTTTCGTTGATATGGCTCGCTTCCAAACTGTTAAAGCTTATACTGTATATAGTCGAAATCTCAGTAGTCTTTAAAATTTTAACTAATATTGGTCTTTATTTTCTGCGAGGAGATCTCTAAAAAAATTAAAAAAATAATTTTATTTTATTTTTAATCGACAAAGGATCGATTAATTTATTTGCTTTAAAAATTTGCTTAGCTTCAAGAATATGTTTATGATTAAAATAAAATATTAAAAAAATTAAGAGCACTTTTTAAAGCGGGAAGATTAGCATTCTAACTTTAAAATTTTAACTAATATTGGTCTTTATTTTCTGCGAGGAGATCTCTAAAAAAATAAAAATAATAATTTTCTTTTATTTTTAATCGACAAAGGATCGATTAATTTATTTTCTTTAAAAATTTGCTTCGTTTCAAGAATATGTTTATGATTAAAATAAAATATTAAAAAATTAAGAGCACTTTTTAAAGCATTCTAAATTTAAATTTAAAAATTCAGTTTTATTCAGTAAAAAATTTACGAAATATAAAAAATTTTAAAAAATGATCAACATTATCTATAAGAAAATTAAATCATTTAATGCCATATGGTAGATTTTATATCTCAAGAATGAAAGTCATTCTTGACAGTTAACTCCCGACTTTCTTCAATATTATCCACAAGAATAGTGATTGAAAGACTTGTGAATTGAAACTAAGAATAGTTCGCAGTCATTCCTGATATAATATTATTAAAGATATTTAACTGGCAAATTAATGTGTGCAGATAACAACTAGTAACTACCAGTTTTCAAAATTATAAAATAGTAATGATAAAATTATACTCCGAACGTCTGTCTTTCATATTAGATCGCTCTTATTTTAGCTATTGTAGAACGACACATTTAAATTGTTAAATACGATTTTTACATATATCGAATTGAAACGTCATGTTACGAATCTTATGATCGTATACAGTATTAGAATACAAAAAAAGATCTTTAGATGGAAAAATCCCCAAACCAATACATCGCGAAATGCTCCAGAGAAAAAGATTGCTTCCAAGGGATATCGAAACTCCCAACGACCGTTATCCGAAATTTGGAAATTACTGCCGAGCAGTTTATTCAATACCCTTAACGTGAAATATTGTTACTGTCTCCTAACATCCGTTATTTCATTTTTACCGATTTACATAAACGAAAGAAGCATTTACGAGAAAATTTTTATTAGTAAAAGAAGCCATTCTTGAAATTTCTTGTAATATTAAACACCGTAAAAATAAAATAATTTTTACGAAATTTTATCGACTCATTCACAAAATATTCGAAATTTTAAATCAGTTTTCTACCTTTTTAACCTGGCGTAAATAAAAATTGCATTGTTTAAAAAAAAAATTAAAAAATTTTTAATTAAAAATAGCTATTTATTTTTAATGCATGTTTTAATTATTATTAATTAAAATTTAAGTTTTAATTTGAGATTAGTTTTATAATTAAATAAAATACTTTAAACTAATTATGTTTTTTCGAAAGTAAATTGTCAGAATTTATTAATGTTTAATTTTATGAACTTGTTACACGTTTCTACTTCGGGTGAAGATTTATCGATTAAATAGTTTCTTTTATATATAAAGATTTTGGTATTTTATAAATTAAATTATGAGAAATGAAAACAGAATTTTAAAAATGGCTGTTTATTTCATAGATTTTCCGTCAGAGTTACGTTTAATAAATTCTTGTAAAAATCGGTGCTACTCGAGAACCGATTCACACGCCAAATATCTGTAAAGAAATAACCAGAAACAATTCGTTTATACGAATAAATCTGATGGTGCAGACACTTCATTTTGCTAACACTTTACAACTTTTATGAAGTATCTACGTTATTAACCATATACTACTTATGAAATCTCGTAAAAAGTTGATGTAATCGCAAATGTAGTCATACTGAGCATACCTTGCTTGCATCATTTTCTAACGTTCTATTCGAAGATCCAAGCCATTCCAGATTTCGCATAAGATACCTTGGTTCTATCAGATTTAATCTTTACTTGCTATTAAAGCTATAATAACCTAGTAGAAGTAACCAAACTATTCAAAAAAAGTGATAAAAAAGAAACTTTCACACAAGATATTCTTTAGTTTGGAAACGTAGTCAGTTATTTAATCAACATTCTTTACATCGATGTATTAACAAAACAGAATTTTGAATAATTCCCAACTCAAATATTTTTTTTTTAACTTTTATTTAGTAAATTTTGATAAAAATATCAGTTTTTAGATAGATTAAATGGTCAACAGTTATAATAAAAATCAAAATTATGGGTAGAAATAGTTTTATTAATAATTGTTTGCTTTTTGTTTCGATATTCCTGAAAATAGTGAACATTATTGATCGTTACGAACAGAATTATTTAGATTAAAGATAGTTTTTTGGCATTTTAAAAATCGTTTCAAATAAATATGGATGAAAGCATAAATTTAATTAATGAAGATAGGTCCTGAAGTAAATTAATGAATAATACATATACTCGCCACTTATTCTAAACGAATTCGCAGTGAAATTTAAATGAAGATGAAGATAAGCAGACATTATCTCTTAAGAGATCATAATCTGTTTTCTATAAAGGGTATTAATCATGATTTAGAAGAGGAAAATGGTGAATATCACACTAAACTGTCAGATATTTTTTTAAAGAACATTGTGTATATATGCCACTTAGATTAACTTTAACCATTATTTTTCTGTACTTTAATGAACTTTTTAAACTCATAAATCATTCTATAGCAAAAATTAAGAAAATATTCTATTGCTTTTTTAATTAATTTCTATGTTTTCCTTGTTAAATAAACTTTTATCTGCCGAAAAAAATAGTGGAAGCCATTTCAAAGCCAATAGAAATAGCTTAATCTCTAAGGATTAATTTCCATTGACTGATTATTATGAGAGTTGAAGATAAGTTTTACTTCAGTTAAGAAATTTAGTTTCTACATTTAGTACAATTATTTTTCGTTAATAAGTTTTTCTTTAATTGAGAAGTTATTCGGATTAATTGGTATTATCTCTTTGTTTATAGAAAGCATGTAAAAGTAAAACATAAAATAATGTAGCAGTTACTTTGAAAAACACGCATTAATACTTGTATCCTAGCAAAATCAAACTTTAAATTTGTAGAGGAATACAATACATGAAATACTGATTATGTTTTTAGTTGAAAATTCTAGAAAAATAAAGAGAACATTCATAAAATGTAGCATGTGATAAAACTAGACTAGACAATTGTATCAATGATGTCGGAAATTAATTCAGAACGATCAAAATTCTACTTTTTATCAACCTTATGAATGTTATCTGAATAAAAAGCCGAGTTATTTCCCTACATGTTTGAATACATTTTCAATGATTTTTAGCATTCTTCGAAAGCCAGATTATCAATTTTACATAAGTTACATCTTTATGACATCTTATTTTGTTAGTAGACCTATCCAAATTCGACTTAAACTTATAAGAGGACAAAAATGATTATTTATATGACGTTTTTCAGAGTTTACAACTATATCTACTAGGAACAAATATATTAAAGATAAGATTTATAACTAAAACCATCAATTTAATATGGAATAATCACACAATATACTGTATTAGTTATTCGCAGTAAAATAAATTAAACCCTATATATAATATTTTACACATCTTAAATTTTATTCGCCAAGGTATAGCTTACTTACTTGATTTTTTTATTTGTTTTTATAAAAATTACTGCATATGTAAAATATGATAAAATTAAAAAAAAAATTGCAATAAAATAAACAAATCTCTGACGACAGCATCGGAAGTCAGTATTGAGTCTATGAAAGAGTACAGTAATTCTATAGTAATAAGATTACTATAGGATCCCATAGACTTAATACTGACTACTGATATAGTTAGTATTGTACTCGTAACAATTTCCGATATTATTCTTGTGATAATCATCATTTTAAAATGATAAAATTGTTAATATTAATCAAAATAAACCATAGCACAATCAAAATAACTAAGTACTCTTGAGCAATTTAGCGAAAGATTTCGAAAATTGCCAAAAATATTAATATTTTCGGCCTATCTATGCCATATTAACTTTATTGCATTGATTTTTTAGAATTATTTTGCATAATTTTGCTTAAAACTATATAAGCAAGTACAATATAATCAAATTTAAGAAATTATGCAAAATAATCATAAAAAATCAATTATATTTAGAATTATTAGTAATAAAAATGCGGTTGTAAATTTTGAAACAGTTTTCTTTATAAATATATAAATGATTTAAAATTTTAACTTGCTTTTTATATATATAACTTATATATATATATATAAAAAAAGAAACGTATCCTCTACCTGATGTGACATAAAGTATATTTTGAAATATTCGATCAGAAATATTGAATTTTCAGATATCATTCTGTCAGGGAAGATAACATCCGTTCTTTCAATCCAGATAGCTGACAGAAAGGATGCTATTGAGTGATGGAAGGATTTACTTGATATATTGTGGCTTAGATCTTACTACTGTTTTTATGCAGGAGGGTTGTCTCTGTCACTTTTTTTTTTAGTCTTTTCTGTCTCTTTTAAAGTCTCCGGTCATCTTTTCATATTAAGTAATAAGTTATTGTGAGTCAATAGGTCTTAATGAGGCGATTTTCTTCCTTTTTATATCAATCGAATCGATTTAAGCACTCACAAAAATTGCCGAGTAAAATCACCGTTCAGTATTTTAGAATATTGAATAAAGAAAATTTAAATAAAATATCGTATAAAAGAGAAGGAATTTTTTTTTTAAAATATTATAAAAATAAATGCCCGCGCAATTAAAAATTGAAAATCCAAATATAAAATGTAATCTTCACAAAAATTGAATTTAACGCGTACAAAAATCTATTCGCCGTGGCGGCCCATTCGGACGCAACGGATCCCGCCGACGCCATGTGCAACAATCAGGCCGACCGGGGATCCCAGTTGTTGACTTACGCCGGACTCAAGGGCGAGGCGGGCCCCGGCCCGGCCTTCGGCGCCCTGCACGCCGCTCTGGGTCCCACCTCTCTGGCCGAATCTTATCGACTGCAGTTGTACGACTACGCCCAGGCGGCCAACCGACTGCGTCTGGCCCAACAGGCCCTGGTGCCGGCGCCCTACGGCCTGTCGGCCTACCCCGAAGGACAGGCGGTGGTGCCCTACGGCCTGTCGCCTTTCGTCCGTCTGGATCCCCGCACCCAGATGATCCGGGAGGAGCCCAAACCGCAGCACAGTTACATCGGACTCATCGCCATGGCCATCCTCAGTTCCTCCGACAAGAAGATGGTGCTGAGCGACATCTACCAGTACATCTTGGACCACTACCCCTACTTCCGAAACCGAGGACCGGGCTGGAGGAACAGCATCAGACACAACCTGTCGCTCAACGACTGCTTCGTCAAGGCCGGTCGGAGCGCCAACGGCAAGGGACACTACTGGGCCATCCATCCGGCCAACGTGGACGACTTCAAGAAGGGAGACTTCCGACGCCGCAAGGCCCAGCGGAAAGTGCGCAAACACATGGGGCTGGCCGTGCCCGACGACGACGATAGTCCCGGACCCACTCCGCCTCCCGATCCGCCGGCCGAATGTCGCCCGCCCGTCTACCCGCGCTCTCCGGCCCCCGACAAGACTCGACGGAAGAGACAGTTCGACGTGGAGAGCCTGCTGGCCCCGGATCCGGTGGGATCCCGGGAACCTTCGCCCGGTCCCCACCCCTCGGACGACCCGTCCTTCTCGGCCTCGGCTTCGGCGATGGTGGGCCGGGAGGAAGAGGTCCGGTGCTATCCGGGCGCGGCCGGGCCGGACAAGTCGACCAAGTTGTGCTCCGCGCTGGAAGCGGACTACTCTCGAAGAGGGACGCTGCAGTGGACTCGTTTTCCCCTGTGCACCGTGCCGGTCCCGGCCGCCTGCTGGTCCGGCGGCCCGGCCCTGCTAGGCTACGCCCTACCGGCCGGCGGCCAGCGTCCGTCCGGATCCTGCCCGGCCCGATCCTTCTCTCAACGATGGCAAGACACCGTGGGACAACTGGTGGCCTCTTCCGACCCGCCGGACAAATACGTCGGGACGTGACCTGGTCGGGGTAAGTACTTTCCCGCTTTCGGCCTATCGGCGCGGGTGGAACCGCCGGCCTCGGGCGGATCCTTCTTCCCGTCGCGGATCGGACTAACGTTTTCCCGCCCACAGATAGGAGCGGGTCGGACCGGATACGGTTCCGCGGGTCCGGACGAAGGCGTTCCGTTCGAGTTAGCCGGAACGCCTTGGCTGGGGAGG
Source organism: Olivierus martensii (assembly GCA_000484575.1). Classification (NCBI taxonomy): domain Eukaryota; kingdom Metazoa; phylum Arthropoda; class Arachnida; order Scorpiones; family Buthidae; genus Olivierus; species Olivierus martensii. The sequence continues at coordinate 7,366 of AYEL01091757.1, read as the reverse complement.
GGTATCCGCCGTACGAATTAAATAAGTCCGAGATGGAGGCCGGTAGTCTAGTGGGCCCGAAGGTACGGGAAACGGATAGGAGCCCGCTAAACCGGGTGATCCACCGTCTCTCCGGCCAGCCACAGCCGCCCGGTATTCGGCCGCGCCCAAGTTTTATATCCCAAAATACAGTCGGGTGGGTAATAATTGCCCGAACGGAACGGAAAAGCGTGGGTGGGACTCGATCACTCGGGCCACGTTTAGTACGGAATATCGGACGAAAGCGGTGGCTACGGAGACGGGAAGGGAGACGACGTCTCCCTTTCTGTCGGTTAACACCGTAACGGAAAACCCAAGTACGCCGGATTTCTTGCCAGTATTTTAGTCCGGGTCGGCCACCACCCGGCCCTTTTCGACGTCTTTCCAGGTGGTGGACAGTTATCTAGGGCGGTGAGAGTGGAGCCGAGCCTTCTCGATTAATTACCACCCGATGGGCGAAGGTGGGAAGCCGGTTTAAAGGGGAGAAGAAGACGGTCGTAGTCTCGGTGTCGATTTCCATTTCGCACCTTCCTCAGGATTTTCGTAGTAAATTTAAATTAAGGACAGAGCGGAGGGGTGCCTTCGGATATGGACCGGGCTAGGTAATTACCAGTACGGTAGTATTTTAGTCCGGGTCGGCCACCACCCGGCCCTTTTCGACGTCTTTCCAGGTGGTGGAGAGTTATCTAGGGTGGTGAGAGTGGAGCCGAGCCTTCTCGATTAATTACCACCCGATGGGCGAAGGTGGGAAGCCGGTTTAAAGGGGAGAAGAAGACGGTCGTAGTCTCGGTGTCGATTTCCATTTCGCACCTTCCTCAGGATTTTCGTAGTAAATTTAAATTAAGGACAGAGCGGAGGGGTGCCTTCGGATATGGACCGGGCTAGGTAATTACCAGTACGGTAAGGCTTCTGGAATATATTCGTTTATTCGAAGAATAGTTTAAGGGTGGGGAGGCCGCGGTAGGCAGTCGATGGTAAGTTTTTAGTAGCGCGGGTTACCGTCCGGCACAGCACTTCATGGAAAGGACCTTTTTCACACCCTCTATCGGGCACTTTAATACAATACTCAATTTACATATTGCCAATAAGTTTAACATACCAAATTTTAATTTCAAATGAATCAACTTAAATTTCACATTAATAATTAGATGTAATACAAAATAATAAATAATCCACATACAAGCAAACTGATACATGTCAAATTCGAATAATAGCACAAACGTCGCTGTCCAGTCTTCGGATAACACCTGTCCAACATGGCGTCGGCCCAACTCCTCCATTACCGGTACGGTTAATATTTTCCACTTTAACTTCTTAGGGCAAAACTCACAACCCTCGCACTTCCAACCTTTACATGTTTTCTAATTTTCTTGATCTGTTGCAACCAATTCAGTACTTGGTCAGTTGTGATACCTCATTCTGTTCTTGATTATTAATATTTTAAGTAGTTTATCCTAAACTACTTAAATTATTACAAACTGAAATAGTTTATGCAGTTGGTTGCATAAAAACCCTTTATTCAGAGTATTTTAATTAGTTTAATAACCATCTTTAATGAAAAAATACAAGATTAAAATTCAACATAATTGAATTACAGACACACACTAAACTTTAGCATGTGCCTGTAATTCAAACATGTTGGATTTTAAACTTGTATTTTTTTCATTGAAGATGGTTATTAAACTAATCAAAAGTACTCTGAATAAAGGATTTTTATGCAACCAATTGTATAAAGTGCTTCAGTTTGTAACATTTTATATGATACTTAGATATTTGGATTCATTCACTCTTCATATGGATCTTTTGTCAATTTGGTTGGCAAGACAGTATATTCAATATTCTCACTGTCAGGATGAAAAGAAACTTATTCTTTTTTCTTCCAAGATCAAAGGACAATTTGTTTTCTACTCGAGCAGTCACTACTAACAAGGAGATGCCACGAATCTCTAAATCATTTTCCGAATGAGTCATAGCTTATTCGGTAGCTTGTATATAGATGATAAAAACCCTAAAGGGGGTTTGAGTGAATGGGTCTTTGTTTACAAGAAATTTGGGCACAAAGTTGGGTTTTCTCAGTGATGCAGAATATATACATGAAATGTAACGGTTTTTGATAGTTGCAAGCGTAGCGGAGTTGGTTAAGTCACTTGTCACAGTAGACATGTTAGGGTCGCGGGTTTGCGGCTCATTGCCAAATTTTTTTTTTTTTTATTATTATTATTTAATAATAATAATAATAAATTTTTTATTAATATTCTACCTTTGTAATTCAAATTTTTATTATTTAGCCATACCTTAAATTTAATAAAGTTTTAAATTTAATATTTTAAAATCGAATATTGCAGCACGAATATTTTTCATATAAAATTCTAATTTTATTTATCGAAACGATTGTATATAAACAGGTTATTTTTATTATGTTAGCTATTACGAATAAAAAATATATATATAATAATAATTTTTATTAACGATAAACTTGTTATTTCTAACTTCATATTTTTTTGTGGAAAAACTTGGTAAATATATAGAATATTCTCCAGTGCACATCTAAAAATAACGTTACCGCGAAAATATATTTATGAGTAAAACGTGAAGTTTTAACATCTATCCCGTCAACATAAACTTTCAAGTTTCTATCTGTCAGATAAGTTATGGTAATTTCCTGTCTATCGGCTCTGACTTGGACCATTCTACAACTCTTGATGCAGTTTATCTAGAATAATATCTTAATTAACAGTTTTTAAATAAAAATCTTCAGAGTTTTAATTATTCTTTTTCTCATTTTTAATTTATTTACTTTCGAAATATTCACGCAGTTTATTAGTTTAATTGTTGTTAATATTTCTGCATTTTAATTAGAATTTTTTTTTCATTTTTATGTTTAGTTTATTGAAATACTTGGATTTGTTGCTTCTTTCAAAAAATTCTTGATTCATTAGTTGGAATTAACCTTCTGTAATCTCAGTTAATAGTTTGTTAGAAACCGTACAAGACAACCCGTACAATGAATAGAGAGATAAATAAGTTGGACCCAACTTGATTTATCTTCCGAATTATTTTTAGCGAGAATATTTTAACATAATTTATGCAAATATAGTTTCCAGGAGATGAATAATTGCAGTATATTTAAATACATTCAAGAAAAAAAAAACATGGCGGATTTTATAATCTACTCTTCGCTATTTTTTATCATTAATTATTAATTAAATGATTCTTTCTTATTAATTTTTCTTATCATTTTTATATTTAAGCATCGTTCTAACTGAACTTTTTACTGGGAAGAAAGATTAACGTTTACAAAAATTCAGCTATACAAAGTCAACATTGTTCTGAAGACGAAAATCTCTCTTTCTGCTTAAATATTTCACCAAAATAATCTTTGTTCGCCATTAAATAACCTTTCCAGATGATGATGGTGATCATCATCATTTAATCTCCTCAGCTGGTTGCTCGGAAATTGTGATATAGGAACTAATTTACTTCATCCCTATTTCTGCTGATAGTCGACGATTCCGTTGCAATATAACGTTTAGTCCGGTATTTCCTGATATAGCAAGTTGATCTGCATAATGAACACTGTCGTTTACAAATCACGTCTAAACATTGCCTCTCTCTCTCTCTCTCTCATTGCAAATCCCAAGATTTGTAAGAATTTTCAGAAAAGATCGAACATTTTCGTACAGTAGGTTGCAATTTTAACTCGCTTAAGTTTTTTTACATTTATCTCTCAAAAGCTCCACTAATGCGAAATTAGGAACCGAATGAAATATTTTAAATAAATCACAGAACGTGTACGAATTACTGTTGTTTCGGTAATCTCCAAGAAACAATCATCTAAAGAAAAATTTCCAATAGACGAGTTAGCAAAATTGCACTTGTTGGAACGGTATTTAAATACATTAATTTTCTCTCTCTCTCTCTCATAATTATTCAAATCTTTTCTGGTGATGTTTGTTTCTAGGAATGTTTGCGAACTTTATAAGCTTATAAAAAAGAAAAAAATTTCAATGTTGTTTGTAATCAGCCGAAATAAAATTAATCGCAATTTAGATTAGGATGGCGCTTAAAAGAGTACAATTCTTTTTTTTTCTTCCTCTCTCTCTTGCTCTTCTAAATAAAACTAAAAATAAGTTATTTTGAATCCCAAACGAAAATAGACCATTAAGGAACAACTCATTAGGCAACTAAGAAAGGTGATTACATTCATTGGAAATTCTCTCTTAATTTAAATTCTATTTCAATCGACTTTACAATTACACTCTACAGAAGAGTAACTTTGCTATCGACAGCTATCTTTTGGATTACTAGTTGAGAAAACGAGCAACCTAAAAATCTATAATGTTTCTGCAGTCTTCTTCTTTTGATTTATTATAAACTTTGCATTAATTACAAAGCAATACTAATAGGCAAAGACCCAAAGAGGAAATGGGAAACCATCCAATAATTATAGGTTTTCACAGTTACGCAGAAGGAAATGGTTTACGTATGAATATTGATTGTAAATCGACAATTTTATTTCGACAATTCGAGTGTTGACAGAATAGTCGTAAACGGAGAGATAACGGAGGATTAGTTACAATTCCGTTTAGAAAGAGGTTCATTATTCTTAATGTATGTCAGTCGGTAATTTTCTGGTCAAATTACGGATTTTATAGTTACCATTGAATTTAGATGATTCCCTAAACTAGCAACTCACGTCAATTTAAATCTCTATAATTACAGAAGTTAAAATGTTCGACTAGATACAAGAAAAGTTTTAAAATGTGGCGAAATTTAATAAACGGAAACACACACACGGTTAGATTAATTCATTTTATGTCGCTAATAAGTTAAAAGATTTTTAATTAATTGAATTATGCATAAAAATCTCTCAGAAATTTAGATAGAATGCAAATTTTTAATTAAAGAGGAGGTTAAGAAAAATGAAAAATCCGTATATTTAATTATTTTTAAATGTTATTTTAGTGAGGGATTAGTTATGTTCGAGAATTTTATTTTTCTGAAAGTTCTAGTCGTTAGTTAATGAACTCTTCTTATGAATTTTCAAGTAAGGTTATCTAATTTCCCCTTACAATAATTAATTAATTATCGAATAATATATACATACTACATCACTTTTTTAGCGTAAAAATAAACTTATTAATCTTTAGATTTAAGCATACATTCTATCTAGTGATCTAGCGCTCATGTTTTACTGTATTCCACTCGAAAACATCAAAGACACAGGTGAAAAATACGCCTCATCGGAAATAAATCAGCATTAAGATGCCTTTAAACTATGTTTGTTTATAGCGATAAGTTTAAAAAAAAAAAAAAAGAATTTTCTTACCAAAATAAAGAATCTTACAAGAAACTGATTTCATATAAATCCATAGAAATGAAAGTGAGTCAATTTATTATAGATGCTAACAACTTGTAAACGTGGGGAATTTTTTCTGAATCAAACAAATGTTACAAAAGTTGAATGAAAAATTAATGTGGCGTTGCGTATTTCAAAGAAGTAACACACCTCGCTGTAAAGAAATAATAAAAAGAAAGAAAAATCTTTTCATCTTATCAGTCAGTTTACTTCACTAACTAGAAAATACCAGTCTGAATGTAAACCGGAAAATTAAATGCACATATTACCATACTCATATCTGAAGCGAATAAATCTATTTTTACAATTACTATCACGTTATTTTTAATTAATTAATTACTAATTTTATTTTTTTATGTTAAAAATTATCAAAAATAATGTTAAAATTTAATTTACTTTTAAAAAAATTGTAGTTATTTGTTTAAAATTTAATAACTAATATTTTTTTTTTCTTTAAATTATTGTCGATCGAATAAAAAAATGATTTTATTATTAAACAAATAAAATAATCAAAACGAAATCTGGAGGAGAAGATAAAAAAAAAGAAAAATCCATCAAAAAATAATAAAAATCACGAAATTATGCAATATTTTGAAGAGGATGATGCGAAAGAAGAAATGATTTGATTCGCTGCGAACAAATGTAACATTCCTGTGCTAAGAAATTTAATTCGCCACGAAGCCCACTAAATCAATATAAAACGCCGCAATGGGAGAATTAGGGTCACTTGTGACAATTTCTATGAGCACCTATTTGATTTTCTCGTGACCTTTTAAAATTTCTATTTTTTTAATAGCATTTTCTCTATCCCGTTCGGTAGTAAATATTTATAAAGGGAATCAATTCGTTCATTGTGCTTATAAAATTTATGGCAAAGTTTGGCTTTAAAAAAATTAATTCTTACAAAAAAAACTGCTATACAAATATTCATTTAAAGATATTAAAAAAATAAAGAAAAATTAATTTCACGATTTTTCCGATAGAAAGATTTTTTTCTTCTATTTATTTTTCTTATAGATTAATTGTTGTTAAAATGAAATCGAAAATTTAAATGCAATTATGTAATAAAAAATTTTATTTTTTTTATTGAAATCCTTTGGAATGAAGCGAAAATAATAAAACCAATTCCTCCGCACACGCAACCAACGATAGTCGAATCCTTAGAGATAACAAGAAGAAAAAGCAAAGAATGCTTAATAAATGATAAAGTAGCATGGGAACTACCACAAGCATGGAAATACGCTATGACTAAGAGCTAAAATTCTTTATAAGAAGCCACTTGAGGTGACCAACCCACAAGAATGTCGCAACGTTTCACACATGGCCCTTTGCATATTCATACAAGAAAATGACTCATAAACTTTTTCGTCATCTTATATTGCATTTTATTTCGGTTTATTTTATTATTTGTATAGTATTACTCAGTTTTATTTGCATACTTGTGCAAGAAAATGACTCATAAACTTTCCGCCATCTTACATTGCATTTTATTTCTGTTTTTATTTTATTATTTGTATAGTATTACTCTTTTTAATTTTTAATTTATATGTCATCTTAACTTAATGTGTTAAACTTCTAATTTAGCCTGTTTTTAAACTTGTTCTGTTGTTTCATACTAAGTAATATTTGTATTAACAGAATTTAAAAAGGTTGCTATGACAACCGGCGTTCTTTTTCACCAATTCTTTGTATTAGAATCTCCGCCTGATGATGGTTTATTAACCGAAAGTACTAGCGGAAACTTAGTTAAATAAAAATTTTTACTGCAATTTAGTGCTGTTTCTAATGTACCTTTTACTTGGATAATTGTTAAGCAGTGTTTTAGACATTAAAAGAGAAAAGTTCAATATAATTCATTTATTAAATGCTCTTGGCGTGAAAAATTTTTATGTTTTCACTGTTTCTATACAAAATTTCATCCTAAAAGTTGTGATAATATGAAAAATTTTTATAATACATAGTTATTTCTATAAATGTAAATGTTTTTAC
>AYEL01091756.1:0-41486 GCA_000484575.1 Olivierus martensii | reverse complement strand
GTTTACAGCGGGATAGCCAAATTTGTTGAGTTTTCTCGTCTTTGGGAAAACAATGATAAATCACATCTGATGTGTTACGACCAGAATTATGACAGGTTGCAACTGCACAATTATTATGACTTCGACTCATGTTTAAAAAAATATAAATAAGATAAAAATATAATTAAATATGATCACGCGACGAACTCAACTGCAAGGTATATAGAGAGTAGCTCAACTGTCCTCGCAATGACGTCACGCCGCGCAAAGCTGCTGAGAAAATTTCTCTCACCAGTCGGGAATGGCCTACCTAATAACTCTATATACCTTGAGTGCACACAAACATTTTTGTTTGCTTTCTGTTTCTTATTTTGAGACCATATTTCCACAATAATGTCATTTCTTACATACACAAAAGTGCACTTCTTTCAAGATAAATCACACAAAGCATATATAGATTTTCTGTATAGTTTATATAAGTGGATTGTTTAGAAAAATTCTACATACATCAAAATATATACATGCCAGATTATACTCTATATAGTTCTCGAGTGTTGCAAATACATAAAAATAGTTATATTAAATTGTTGAATTATACTGTTCCTTCTCTGGACAGAGCAAATATTCTCAACTCTACTGTGCTCTCAGCAGGAATCAGCATTAAAAACAGGAATTCATTAATATTTCTGTTGATTAATGAAAAATAATTATTATTAAACAATTTTCTTCTATCACCATGTTAATTTCAAGGAATTTTTGGCTGTTTTATTTATTTAAATTTTTATTCAACTCTTTTGTTCCAGTCTAAATGTAAAGCGTTTTTCAGTTTACCAAGATTAGATTGCAAGTTTTCCATTTTAGATAAGTAACAATTAACACATTAGAATATCTGTATGATTTATTCTCTAATAAAGAGAACTGGCTATACAAAATAAGCCAACTCTCTCGTCCTTATTGAAAAATGTTATATTGTTTTAATTTTTTTCTTTTACTGCAAGTCATTGGTTATTCTAATATGTAGGTCATTCAAGTTGATTTTTCTCTCAAAATTGCCAGTGAAATTAGCCCAAATGATTGATGAAGTTTATCTAAATATTCTTAATCTATACAAATTCTATCCCTAGTGAACTATTTTAGAACTAAGCTGCCAAATTAATGATTATTTAGTAATAATCATTAATTTGGCAGTTTAGTTCTAAAATAGTAATTAATTCAATAGATGATGGTATCAGGATGTTGGTAACCCGAAGTTCTTGGTTCAATTCCAAGCCAAGGCAAATTTTTAATTTCAGGAAAAATAGTAAAAATTATAGTTTAATTATTAAATAATTATGACATCACCTTAACCTAAATTTATATAATTATTTATTAATCCAATAAATGGTGGTGCTGTAGCATAATTATTAAATAATCATTAATTTGACAATTTAATTCTAAAATAGTTTACTAAGATTACCAATTTAACTGGATTAAAAATCTAGTTATTTTCAGGGGGGTGTATCTATTCTGCAAAATTTTTAGATATATTTCTTACTAGATTTTTGCTAATATACAATCAGAACTAATTCAAAAATAAATGATACCAAAATATATAATAGATTCCGATTAATTGAGACACATCGGGCCAAGCGATTTTGTCCCAGTTAGACGAAGTAATAATAAATTCTAAAATATTTAATTCATAGGTAAAAAAATAATAATTAGGTACCTATTTTAACGATTTATTAAAATAGGTATCTAATTATTAGTTTTTTACTGATCTCCATCTTCAATACTGGGCCGCTGATATTCATACCTCACCCACTAACTATAGAAATCCATTGATCTAATGCTTCTTCAACTTCTGAATCCTTTCCATCATGCTTTCTTTTCGATGTTCCTGGAATTTCTTTCTGTAATGCCTACTCCTTACGTAGTTGATTTTCTTTTTGTAGGAGATGCGTCTATGGTAGATTTTGGTTTATTTCGGGGAGTCTATCATGGCTTGTATTAAATGGTTGGCTTTTAATTTTATTCAGCCAAGCAATTTTACTTGAGTGTGAAATCCTTTCTTGACATCTTGGCAAAGATTAGTGTATGTATGTGTAGCCATACTTTCAAAAAATCCCTAAAATATATCAAAAATTGAAAATTTCTTTTCTGCTACTGTCCCAATTAAGCAAAAAGTTGTCCCAATTAAGCATTTAAATTTGTATTAGTTTATTAGTTTGGTTTTTGTTCCTTGAGATTTGTCCCAATTATGCAGCTGTCCCAATTAAGTGGAATCCACTGTATCTGAATATAAATAGGAATTTTATGGTATTAAATTTTTATTATATTTTTATATTTTATAGTTAAATTATATATAATTTTGCACTGCTCATTTTGATAGCTATTAGGTAGTGTTAATTACTTCCCAAATATGTCATATTTAGTAACATATATCTTGACTGGACTCTGACTTTGTTTTCCTCCAATAAAATGATGTGTATCTGTATTGCAGTTATATTTTCTAATCATTACAGAATAATTTAGTACTAAAATAATTTTTGTTCTTTCCTTAAATTTTTGATTATATTTATTAAAACTTTGATAAAAAATGCTTTTTATTTCCAATCAGCTATTCAAATGCTAATAATTTTTTGCTTCAGAAATATTGGAGTGGGTCTGATCTGTTCCTTATTTGCTTATTTTTCTATATATTAATTTATAAAGTCTATTTATTATAAATAAGAATGATGTTGATGTTTATATATACAGTCGGAACTCCATATATCGAAATTCTCCGTATATCAAAGGTTTTTGTTAGTCTCATGAAATTTCCATTGAAATTTGTTTCTATATATCGAAAAAATTTCTATATATCAAAAATTTTAATTTCAGAGGCGAGGGGAAAAGGATAAGGTAAGGAGACTAGATTGGGTCTGGCTAGAAAAAGCCGACAAATAAACAAAATGGATGTGTCGATTTATACTATAGCGGGGGTTAGTGTAAAGTTCTAGGGCTTGTTTTGGTTTCGGTTTTGTATGTTACTTATGTGAATTGGCTTAATACCAAAACCGAACTGAAAGATTTTAGTTAGTCTTTGTTCAGCTCTACTAAAACGTTTACCATGTCAAAGAGAAAGTCATTGAGTGTCGTGGAAAAAATGGAATTGCTAAAAGATGTGGACTATGGATTGAGAAAAAAAGATGTTGCACAGAAATTTGTGATTCCACAAAGTACAGTCTCAACAATACTAAAGAATCTGAAATCTGTTTTAAAAAGTCATGAAGTAGCAGGAGCTGACAGAAAATGATTAAGGACATGTAAGTACAATGATGTGGACGAAACAGTGTTGAAATGGCTGAAGATGGTGAGAGATAGAAACATGCCTGTCTCAGGACCACTCATAAAGGAAAAGGCAATGGAATATGCACAGAATTTAGGACATGAGGGGTTCCAAGCAAATTCTGGATGGTTAGACAAATTTAAGAAGCATCACTGAATCAAAGAAAAAGTTATTTCTGGAGAAAGTGGATGCGTATCTGAGACAAATTGTAGCCAGTGGAAAACTACAATTTTAAAACCAATTTTACAGGAGTATCAGCCTGATAATGTTTTAACATGGATGAAACTGGACTCTTTTTTTTTAAATATTTACCAAATAAGACACTAACTTTTAAAGACGATAAATGCTATGGAAGTAAAAATAGTAAGGAATGAATAACTGTTGCCCTTTGTGTCAATATGTCTGGGAAAGAAAAACTTAAAATTTTGTTTATAGGTAAAAGCAAGCAGCCAAGATGTTTTAAAGGAGTGAAGTCATTAGAAGTTGACTATGAATACAATAAGAAATCATGGATGACAAGTGAGCTTTTTGAGAAGTAGTTAGTTAATTTTGATAAAAAAAAATGACAAGACAGAAGAGAAAAATTGTTCTTTTCGTAGACAACTGTCCTGCATGTCCTTCTTCTATAACAAAAAAATTAACAAATGTGAACCTGGTATTTTTTCCTCCAAACATAATGTCAAAATTAAAACCAATGGATCAAGGCATAATAAAAAATCTTAAAATGCATTATCAAAAACAGATTCTCAAGAAACTAATTTTTATACTTGAAAACGATCAACGCATTGACACTGTAGTTAATCTCAGAATTAGCAAAAGTGTGGCAAAATGACACAGTTAAATAACATATAGAATTGCTTCATAAAAGCCGGCTTCTCTGAAAAGTCTGTTGTGGAAGAAGTTAATATACTATCACACATTGAGGAATGTTGGAACCAATTACAGTACAGTCAACAGGCACAATAAATAACAAAATCTCACTTATTGAATATTTAAATGTGGATGAAGATGTTATCGTAGCAGAATATCCAACATTTTAAGTTCAATAAAAGATAGCGAAAATCGAGATAAAGACAATGAGGCAGATGAAATAGACTTTCCAAAAAAGAAATAATGGCTGCATTTGAAAGTATAGTAATCTTATTTATAATAAATATAAAATTTATAGTGTAAACATTTAGTTATTTTATTCATATAAACTAAATATTACTATTTTTAATGTGTTGTTATATTTATGTATACAGGCAATCCCTTACTTATATAGATTCAATATGCATTGATCTGTACTTATGTAAGACTATTTTTAGGTAAGGACCAGGCCTGAACCAGGATCCTCCAGAAAAACTGGAGGCATTGACTTTGAATTGAATCTGGATCCTCCGAGATGATAAGCGATCTGGTTTACCATGCGACTTATGTGCTTATTCTTTAAAATAACTATTTTTAGTATTATGTCACTGTGATCCACTAGTACTATATAACAGGTTCCAACATATTTATGTTTTGATGTTTTGACTTATGTAGGATTTTGCAGAATGATTCATCTATGTAACTTGGGGACTGCCTGAATATAAATACATAAATTATATAACTATTATCATTATATATTTATAAATATAATAACATATTAATAAATGGTAAATTTATACAAAATTGTTTTGATAGATTTCCTAATATATATCCTAATACTCACAGTCAGAAAACTCTCTCTCTCTTTGTAATTTGTTGTTTCTGCTTTCTGTAAGAAGTGCAAGTAATGAAATATTATTTATTGTAAATAAGCATTGTATAAATTTTATTTTATAGATATGTGTTAATTCTATTTCACCAATAAAACTTATTCTAATTTATCATAAAAAATATTCCTTAAGACAAGAAATATATTTCTGGACTTCATTATTTTGTTTATTTAGTAAATAAAATTTTTATGTTCGAATATTGATTTTTCAAATGTATTTTACCAAATAAATTGGAATTGTTAGCAAATAAAATAATAATAACTTATTCAATATTGTATGATAAGCAATAAATGCAATATAAACAAATATTTCTGAACAGTTATCATTTATTATTTTCTCCTATTAAGTAAAAAAAGATGCATTATTTAATTTGAAGTATAAAACAGCCAAATTTACAAAGGATAAATATTTACTACTTTTTTGTAAATTCATTTTTATGAGAAATATTGGACAATTTTTAGTATAGATATTTAAAATAATATGAGAATGAAAAACATTCAATGTAAAATTTATATGTCTAATTCAAATTCATTCTATTATTTATTTGCTTTTTAACAAATTTCAATTATTTTTTGTGAATTTATAAATATACATTTATGAATTCTAAACAACAATTAAATATTTCAAAGTATGATTTGTTTGATCATTCACAAGAAAAATATAAAATTTTGATTTCCTTTATCCCAGCAGTGTTCAACTTTTGGATGAGAGTAAACCAAGCCAAAACAAAAATCTTATCACAAAGTGTGTTAAATGTTAGAATATCAAAATAATTTAAAATTATAAAATTAACTAGAAAAATTTAAAATATTTTCAACTTTATAATTATCATAATACAATCATAACTTTATAATCAATTTGGTAAACTGTAGAAAAACTTAATGTATAGCATAAAACAGTCTATAACCACAGAAAATTACTGAAGTAGCATAAAGAACATATAGAAGATATAGAAATAAAATTTCATTGGTGTAATAATAATAATAAAATACTCCAAAAAAAATACAGAAATTTTTTCTCATAAAAATAATTTCAAAAGTTTCATACAAAAATTGCTTTATAAATAAAATAATAAAATAAAAGAAATAATAATTCTGGATATAGTTTTATATTATCAAGTGAATGTTTCCATGATAATTTTGAAACAAGAAACAATAGCAGTATTATAATCAATCAAACTATGTAATTTTGATATCAACTAAGCTAAGAATGATTTTAGATAATTTTGATATCAACTAAGCTAATTTTCATTAATTGAAAAAATTTTACAAATACTATACAATTTTATTATTATGTAATACAAAACATATTACAAATACAATAACAGTAAAATTTTGATTGTCCAATAAGAAAATATAAGATTTATTTTGAATAAAATAAGAAAAATTTCATTTAATTTTTCTGAAACCTTGAATAATTAAGTATGGTTTTTTTTTTTTTAAATTATTTAAATAAATATCAAAATATCAACTATTTTGTTGTTCATAATTTCTGCTACAAAACTATCAATTTTTGTTAAAAAAAATTTTGAAAAGAAAATAAATTACAGCAAAAAATGCTAAAAGTGAAATTTTTCAAAAATTAGAGTGAAACTAGAGAAGATCACAAGATAACTGGATTGGAATGCAAAGTGTTAAAGAATAAAGTTAGATTAATTTTAGTTAAGTCACTATATCATACATGGCATATACTTTATCTGGTGGTGATTAGTTTTAAAACTTATCATAAACTGGCAACAATACCATTATAGAGTCATGGGTGTTGGCTAACCTTTGATAAGTTTTAAAATTAAGCCCATTGAACTCATTTTTCAACCAGAAGGTTAAAGGATGAGTTCAATGAACTAGCATGGATTTTCTTGAAAATTTGCAGTATAGCACTCAGAATTGAATCTAGATCTTCCAAAGTGATAAGAAACTGTTTTACTAGGTGATTATCAAGCTGACTTTAAAGAATAAGTACATAAAACATATGCACATATGATAAATTGTGCAATTAGAAAAAATTTACTGTAAACTGTGTAGCTGCACAACATATTTTCAGTTGTATTTTCTTATATCTCATCAGTCAGTAGATTTTTTCTTGAAAATTGAAGGAATCTCTTAAGTATGATCTACATATATTAGGAAGAGAGAGTATTTGTACATTTCTTTTAAAAGCCCTTGTTTACTTCCATTTATCATCTGTTCATATTCTACACACCCAATCTCTATTTATAATTCTTTTGTACTTTGTCATTAGCCAGACTAAAAAGTTATTGCTTTGGAGCTATTCTTTGAATGTGAAAATCAAATCAGAATTCTGTGCTGTTGATCAACAAATAGTGTTATAATCTGATGAAATGCTATCCTATTGAGAATTCCAGAAAAACCTTCACTCCTAACTTTGACCATTATGCTGAAGTTTGACTATGAATTATTCAAAAAACCATGTTAATAACATACAATCCCCTTGCCATGGAAGTGCATGGGCTAACTTTAAACATATCAGTGCCTTTGCTGTGTATAGACGTTCATAACCTAATTTGCCTGTGTGCCAGTGATGTGTAGATGTGAAAACAAAGTGATCTAAAAAAAACTATAAAAAGTTAAAAAAAAAAAAAAAAAAAAACTCCCAGCTTGGGAGAAAAACACAATAATTGTACAGAAAAAAAAAAAAAAAAAAAAAAAAAAAACATTTAATCCTGGTTTTATTAATCCAGCTATTGTAAATTGATATTTTTTGTTGATTACATGAAAATGCCCACTTTTGATAGTGGTTTCTAAATTTTTTCAGTTGCCAAAATATTTTTTTAAATTACATTTTTACAAACATTGCTTTGAATAGAATTTTTCAATAGAATTTAAATTTTTTTCCTATCTTATTGAGTTTGTTTTCTATGATACATTAAATATTTAAGTTATTTGTATTGCTTGTTATTATTAAATATTGCCAAAATATAGTACATTTATATTTAGATCGTATAAATATCATATATGTACAATACAGCTCTTACTTAATTGGAAGATTTGGAAATGCAATTATTATTATACAGATAGGCCTCGTAGTGCGAGTTCGAATAATGCGATATTCGATTAGTGCGACTTATAAAATGATACCATTTTCCATTTAGTGCAAGCAAATATTCACTTAATGCGAATTGTAAGCATAAACCAGTCTTACTAACAAATGTCCGTTAATGCGAGTTGTAAGCATAGACCAGTTTTACTAACAAAGGTCCATTTTAATGCAAGTTGTAAGCATAGATCAGTCTTACTAACAAAGGTCCATCCCATTTTATGATGTCAATTAACAAATTAATGTTAATTTTCGGTTAGTAAAACCGGACAAGGAGCAGTCCAAGAACAGACACTTGGCTTTAAAGGGTGAAACACCATAAAGATGGGCTTTTTGCCGTTAACTATTTAACATTACTATTATTCAATTTTGTTATCGTATACATACAGTATAGTATAGAATTTTTTTTTTTTTTTTAAAGTATCGAAATGGATAAAAGGAAGAACACTTTTGATGATAAAACAGGAAACGAAAAAAAGAAAAGGTTAGTGATTACGTTAGAGCAAAAAATAGATGTGATTGAGCGACATAAAAGCGGCGCTCAACTTTCGATTTGGCGGTTGATTTGATGATGGTATGAGATGCAATTCCTGGTAAGTTATTAATTTAGATGATGAACAACAATGTAAAATATGAAAATAAATATTTCTTAAACAATTTGTATTGTGGTTATTCATCGTGAGGTTGGCTAATGGCCAGAATCTCACAAAGCAAGAATCAATTACCATAGTTTACATATAGTTAATACTTCGAATAGTGCGAGAAATTCGTGGGACCCATTTTTTGCACTAATCAAAACCTACCTGTATATCAAAGCAACTCTGGTTTTGGGATGAGATGAATGATATTTTTGAAATTTTAAGTTAAAATCAAATTTTTCATATGATGAACTATAAAATGCTTAAAACTGAAAAAATATTGTAGATCAAAATAATTAACGCTTTCTACCTTTCTTTATAAATAATAGATACAAGCTCTGTTTTTAGGTATAATAATTATTTATTTTAATGAAACTGGAGTGCTTTTGGCTTGATTAAGCCCTCTTCAGCAGTTTTTAGTTTACAAAATTTGTAAAATAGAATTAATTTGAGTTCTAATGGCTTAAATTTAAAATTAAGAATAATATGGTTGCTATGATGATATGTTTTATGGTAAAGTGCATTCAATATGCTTGTAGAAAGAAAGAAAATTAAAAAATATTTACATTATTTACCATGTTATATGTTAAATAATTTATAGTAAATAATAATAAATTGAAATAAAATAGAAATAAAAATGATAAAGTAAAATAACAAATATAGAATTTTGTTTTTTACAGGGAAAGTTATATCATTTATTTTCATTTGCCCAAATCCAAGGTAGAGGTACAACTTTCGGTGTTGCTTCATTTATAATGTGCACTTTGTTTTTCCATTTATATATTGCAAAAGTGCTTCTAGTTTTAAGTTTAGTATTTGTGATATGATTAATAATGCATGCCTCTCCCCAATTTATTGAAAAATTTGTTTTGTAAAATCTTTGTGCAAGTACGATGCCTAAGTTTCCATTCATTATGTCCCATTTGTGCTCAAGAAGTCTTGTTTTTAAATTTCTTTTTGCACTTCCAATGTAAATTTCTTCATTTCCCATGCTATTATTTATTGCTGGGATAATGTGTAATCCAAAGGACATATGGCAGTGCTGTTTAGATTTAAATAGGACAGACAAGTCTCTTGTTGTACTGATTTGTATTAGAACATCTAGAAGAAGAAATCCAGCCAGAATTATTAGAATTATATGCCACAGTATAGCTTATGAATCATATTATTTCTTTAATGGAAATACTATAAGCATACAACTGGTGTCCCAGTTGGAGGACCATTGGCCAGAGTGTGCACAAAAGACCATTGGTGATCACAGTGCTGGGGCAAAAAGCCCCCCTTTTCCTACATGTAATGGCTAGAGTGATGGCAGAGCTGGTAATATGATATAAAGAAAATACGGCCATCCAAAAATTTATTACAAACACCAAATACTATGCCTGTTATGTTTTTTCTTTCAAATTTTTTTTTTTCAGTATGAAGTACATTATTATTCATTGAATGAAATATTCATTTTGACTTAAGTTAATTTCTTTGAAATTTGATCTTAATACGTAATTGGAACAGTATAATTAAGATAATCTAAAAAATAAAAGCAAAAAAATAAGAGCATGCCACAAAATTCCAATCCATACAGAAACATCTTTTGTTAATCTTTTTTAAAAATGCAAAAATTCATACAAAAATATTTAGAAACTACTATTGGAGAACAGTTAAATCAATAATAAATAAATTTGCTAAAGTAATATATTGATTTCATTAAAAAATAAATATTGTTATTATAATAAAGAATTTGTCTGTACTAATACAATTGTAAAGAATTCATCTATAATTCATAAATACTAGAAGTTTACTGACAAATATATCCATCTGTAATAACAAATGGATTAAATTATCTTCCTGAATATAAAAATTAAATTTGTCTTTCTATATATAACTATCATATCATAAAATCTCTATTAATCTGATCATAAAAATAATGGAAATATTAAATTTTTTTATATGAATTCATTTTTTAATTAAAAATATAAGATTTAAATACAATTATCATTATACTTTTAATTTATTGAATATAATATTCTAATTTTATAGAACTAATAGATTGGTAGAAAATTACATAAAATATTCCATCATAATTAGTATGCAACAAGTATAAAATTAGTAGAACTTGCTATCCATACAAAGTTAATATTCTATATTGTCAAATAATTGACACTGAAATTAGAATATATTTATTCTTACAATCCTATTATTGAAAGTTTTTATAAGATCAAAGCTAAAAAAAGTGATGTTTCATACATATTCAAATCAGCATAGAAATTCAATTCAAAATTACTAACTAATATAGATAAAAATATTATTATTTTTTAGAATTTTGGGAAAAAAAGAAAAATTATATTGTACCTTGATAAGAAAATATTTAATCATGTCAAGATATAGTCAAAATAAAGACACTTTTTACAAATAATAAAGTTAAAATTTGAAATTTAATTATACAGTACAAATGTAATTAAGTAATTTCAAAAATTTAAATACTGTATAGTATATCATTTCAATCATAAATTTTTCGGTTAGTTGGTTTTTACTATTAATAAATTAAAAGTAGCATAAATTGCAAATAAGGTAAGTGTACCAAATATGGCCATGTTCCTAATACGGCCATCCGGTAATTTTAGCTAAAATTCAAATTATTGTTAAAAGCTGACAACCTCTATTCGTAGTTGCGCTATAGACGATCTGTTCCCGCTGGAGAAGGAATTATACACGTATTTGCCTGACATAAAACTACGGAAAAACAGTTTTTGTGGAGATTGTTAAATGTGCAAGGTAAGCTTTTGATTCATTACTCAAGGTGCAGTGATTGTTTACAATTAGCTGCTCCACGGATTGTAAAACACTTAACAATTGTGGGTGAAGTGAATCTCTAGTTATTGTCAACCTACATGTTTAGATTATCTTTGTGAATTACATATTTATAAATTCTTTCGAAACATATCTTTCGTGAAGCGATGCACTGGCCATATTAAGATCAGGGTGTTCCTAATATGATCACTTGCAAAGGTTTTGAAAACATGATACCTCTTGTAATTCAAGAGTCATTTAAGTTAAATGAAACTACATTCAAGATGGCAACATGATGAAGTAATATAATATGTATTTTGCTCATTTTAATTTTGCCCATAACATAGTTAAAATTTTAAAATACTGTTAACGTGGCCATATTTGGTACACTTACCTAACTATTGTAGCATATCTCAATTGTTCCATCAGATTTTTCAATTTTCAATGAATAGAAATCGTTAGCCTATCTTGATTTAGTAAAATATTGAAAGAAAAAATTATAGAATAGACATTATTGGAATTCGATATTTGATTTCACAGAAGAAACGCAAGAATCAATTATTTTCAGAAGAAACATTACATACTATTCAGCCGTTTATACATTATCTTGCATTTGTTAGATAAAACTACGTAATTAGATAAAAACAATTATCTGTTTTCATCAGTGGTCTCTTATGGAATGATTTTCATGTTATTTACAAGTACTTTAACAAAAACCATATGTATTTATTGAAGATTTTGCCAAAAGTTGTGATAATATAATCAACTAGTTAATCCTTGGCCACTACGTGCACAAATACTTCAAAAAAGAAAAATTTTTTTCTTATCTGTCAAATTTGAGAGTTTTCATTTATTTAGCACATCCTTGTATACAATGGTTTTGCTTTTCTTTCTCCAGATCAAACTTTGAAATTTTCTTTACATGAAACTGGCAACTAACAAACTATCGATTTACCGATTTAATTATGTAGGTAATAATTATAATTTCTGAAATGAATAAAATATTATTTAAATGCAACGATTATGTAGCCTTGGCGCGCCGAATGCAAACTGAAACCTCGGGCCAGGGAACAGCCAACATTTTTCGATTGAAAAAGCCAGAAATTGAAGTCAAATAACAAAAGAAAGTATACAAACATAAATAGGAAATAAACTACAATAATTTCAAACTAAATTCATAGTGAGATTAAGATAGTTTTCTAAAAGATGCGATTAAAGATTCGAAGCGAGAGAAAATAGTAATGGAGGCACTTCCGATCCTGGAAATCGCACATGCGCCGAAACATCGACTTCACACGCTTATTCTTTTATTATATATGATGATGATGATGATAATTGCTGTAATAATTAGAATTGTTTAGAAAAATTCGAAATCATGTGATTGTAAACATTATCAATTCAGAATGATAAGAATAATTGAAATTGCGAACATAAAGAATATTTGAATTATATTTTTCTCGTATATTATTGTTCTTTCATTTATGCATTTATATACTGCTCTCAGATTTGAGCATGCAAAATATTTTTATTATGAAATATTATTTTATTTTTTTAATTATCTAAGAAAAACATTATTTATTATGAATTATAGCATAATTACATATAAAAATATTTATAAGTTAGATAATTGATGAAACATTAAATAAAAATATTAAAACGAAGTTATTATATAAAATAAACTTTTTAAAATGTCTTCCCGATCTGAAACATTAAATAAAAATATTAAAACGAAGTTATTATATAAAATATGTTAAAATTTAATATGGAACTAACTTGTATAACGTAATATCTCTTCCAATACAAAACACGAATTGATAAAATTGTTCAAACTATGTTTTCAACATCACTATTTTATTCCATAATATCATTATCTATACAAGGGATGGGCAACCTTTTTTTGTAGGGGGCCGTATAGAAAAATTTATAGTGGACCACGAATAGTATTTATTTAAAAAAGAGAAAAACAAAAACAATTGATAATAATAGTATTTATTTAAAAAAGAGAAGGTACATAAAAACAATTGATGATGATAGTATTTATTTAAAAAAGAGAAGGTACAGTACAATTGATAATAATAGTATTTATTTAAAAAAGAGAAGATACAGATATAAACCTTTTTTTGTAGGGGGCCGTATAGAAATATTTATGGTGGGCCACGAGCCAAAACAAAAACAGGGGCTGTATAGAAAAATTTATGGTGGGCCACAGGCCAAAACAAAAACAACAATGTAGTATTTATTTAAAAAAGAGAAGGTATAGATATGTAAGTATACATAGCGTTGAAAAAAGAGAAGGTACAGATATGTAAGTATACATAGCGTTGGTATTAGACAATATAATAAAATAATGTGGCCCGCGGGCCGGACCACATTATTTTATTATATTGTCTAATACCAACATTATTTTATTATATTGTAGTATATTGTTGTAATATCCATATTATTTTATTATATTGTAGTAAAGATTCTTGTTGAAACAAGAATTGTGAGGTTATCTCATGCATTCTGTTAAAATTCTTATATATTTTCAATAGTATTTTGTTTGTATTAAAATTTTGCCAAAAGTAAGATGATTAATAATAATTGCAAATAAAAATGAACCATAAAAATATGTAAAACAATATAACTGATTAAGTTTAAATCTTTTATGCAGAATTATTTTAGCTATTTGAAATTTGTAATGTTTTAACATATTATATTATATGGATGAATTAGTAATAAAATCAATCAGGATGAGAAAGTGTCGGCTTTCCACCTAGGGAAACAAGATTGAATTCAGTTCCTATTTCTCAAAAAATTTATATAAAGGTCAGGATCTGAGAAATGTAAGAGAAATATCAGATGAAAAATAATGATTATTGGAAATGACTGATACTTCAATTCACTACAACACAAACAATTGAGTAAAAAAGTTTCTTTTAAATAAAAATTAAAAAATAAATAGAAATTAATAAAAAAATAGTTTATTCTATCAATCTCCTCTTCTACTGTTTTGACTGATTCTATTGCAGATATGGGCAGCCTGTAGCTGACTCTGATTGGCCTCTTCTATCTAGTAAACAGCAAGTGATTGGAAAGTGGCTATAAAGAAAATAATTTATAAACTTTGCCTTTTTTAAATTAAAAGTTATCTTTACTGATATTTTCCAGTCAATGATTACTAGATGGCATAGGGCCATTCCAAATTCAACCACAGGCTTATCATGGGTTATTATATGATGGGATTTGCCAGACAGTAAAGATAGAGAATCAGTAATTGGCCCTTTCGTATTTTTTCAAAAAGCGAGATACAAATTTTATTTTGGTCTTTGGATGAGAAACAATGCTTATCTAAACAGTCAATCCAGATGACAAATTGATAATTCAAAAATTATTTCTGTATCCATGTTTATGTAGACTTTTTCTTCATGACAAGTCATAGAATCATATTAAGTGTTTGGATACCTTGTCACTAGTAGCATTAAACATTACATATTCATCAAAGAACCATATAAATTAACAAGATATTATTAAAAGACATCAAAAGACAGTATGTATAGATTAAAATATAAAATTTGCATTGAATTAAAAATTTTATTTATAAATTACACTATAAAAAATAAAAATAATTTAGTTTTACATAAGTCGTAGTCAATTAATATGCAAATAGTAAAAGGAACCAGAGTTTATTATACATTTTTAACTTTATTTCTAGGCCATCATCAATTACATGAGTTCTGGTTTTGGAACAGAATCTGCATAATATACTAATAAAATCACATTTAAAATTCAAAACATCCTATTATATTTTATAAATGATTATATTAAAAATTATTTTAAAGTATAGTTTACCAAATCTATGACTAGGTGGATCATTCTGCAAAACCTTATGTAAGTCAAAACAAATATGTCAGAGCATATATATACAGTACTACTACATCACAATGATATAACACTAAAAATAATTATATTAAAAACTAAGTGCATAAGTCACATGTCAAAGCAATCACATATCTGAGGATCCAGATTCAATTCAGAATCCAACACCTTGGAAGAATTTGGGTTCAGGACCTTCTCATTATTTAAAAATAATCCTACATAAGTACAGATCTATCTAAGTTGGGGATTGCCTGTATTAATAAATAATAAATACAGGCAATCCCAAATGGCCCCAATCTCAAATCAGACAATTGATATCAAAATAAATCATAAACAAGCATTTTATATATATATATATATTTAACAAAATATGCATATATTTAATATGTTTACATTATTAATTTGTGTTACAGGTACTCCTCACTTAACAACCTACCTGTTTAACGACTGCTCGAACTTACGTCCGCACTTAAGACTATTTTTTTAATGGAATATTTGGTGTTTGCTCATATGCATCATCGCTTATGACTTTTGTTTGTAATTTCCCTGCACTCGTAGTTCCAATAAACTGAAGAAAAATACTGTACTTTGTGCATAATTAAAATTTTAATTTGAAATTTGTTTCCAATATTTTAATATAGGAACAAATTTTTGGCTTACCGACCAATTCATTCTATGACCAAGTCATGAGAACGAAACCCAGTCGTTAAGTGAGGAGTACCAGTATTGTACAAAGTAAATTTAATACAATTCATCTCTTAATGTTGAACAAATGATTTTCCCTTATCTGTAATTATTGGATATAGTTCACATCTATGCTGTAGATACCTATATGTCCTTTTTCACTAGTAGCTCATTCTTTGACAGTTGTAGATCTGGCGTATTTATTTGTAACAATTATTTATTTTTTAATACTGTTGTTACAAATATGTAGATTTGTGTATGTTCATATTTAAATAAATTCAAAAATATTACAGTAATACCTCGGTTCACGAACATAATCCGTTCCTTGACCCTATTCGTGATCCAATAATTTTTCCCAATTGCAATTAATGTAAATCCCCTAATACGTTTTTGTTCAATTTTTCCCATTGCAATTAATGTAAATCCAAATAATACGTTTTTTCCCAATTTTTCCCATTGCAATTAATGTAAATCCAAATAATACATTTTTTTTGTCTTAGACTTTAGTATCACTTGTACTTGGCTGGTTCGCCAATAAATATTGATGAAGCTCTAAAGCCTTCTCACATATCAAAGCCTCGCTCACACTAGCTCCCTTACCCCCTTTTCATTAATCCAAACTAACAACAGTTTCTCTAATTCTTGTAACACTTGAGGCCATGCTTCGTTAAACTAGTCACTCCTTTAGATACATCAACTTTCTTCAGTGTATCTTTATTCTTTAGAATAGTGCAGATCGTTGATTTTGCCATGTTGTACTCCTTGGCAAGATCTGAAACACGAACACTATTTTCATGTTTAGCTATAATTTCCTTTTTTGTAGCAACAGTAATATGTTTAGGATTCTTAACACCACTAAATAAATATAACAGTAATATTAGAAGAAAGCATGTTTAACACCACCACTAATAAATATAACAGTAATATTAGAAGAAAGTGAAGGTGGTGTTAAACATGCTAATACTCTTTTTTGGGAGCCATAATAAGGGATAAATTTAATTAAGTAAAGAAAAGATTTTTTGGGAGCCATAATAACGGATAAATTTAATTAAATAAAGAAAAAACAATAAGGGATAAATTTAATTAAATAAAGAAAAAAAACTAAAATATCAACACTGCCATAATAAGGGATAAATTTAATTAAATAAAGAAAAAAACTAAAAAAATATAACAGTAATATTAGAAGAAAGCATGTTTAACTTTTTTGGGAGTGGCATGTTTAACACCACCTTCACTAACACTTTTAACTTTTTTGGGAGCCGTGTTTAACACCACCTTCACTAACACTTTTAACTTTTTTGGGAGCCTTAAGGGGAGATAAATTTAATTAAATAAAGAAAAAACTAAAATATCAATACTTGTTGTTGGTACTCTACTGTATCCACGTGAGCTGGGCGAACTGGATTGCTGCTGGGGTGGAGGCTGTGTGCTGTGAGTCACGTGTGCTCTGTGCGTGTGTGTTCGTGAACCGATGCATAGTTTGTGAAGTGGGGGTGGAGGCTGTGTGCTGTGAGTCACGTGTGCTCTGTGCGTGTGTGTTCGTGAACCGAAGCATAGTTTGTGAAGTGAAGCAAAATTTGTTTGCAAATGGTGTTCATAGACTGATTTGTTCGTGAACTGAGACGTTCATGATCTGAGGTATCACTGTAATTTATTGGGCACTTCACAAATAAAATCAGAAATGTAAAGACTGATCTTTTTAATAAGTAAACATGGCATCTGTTATTCTGTGTATAATCCACCATTGGTATTATCAGTTAATACTAAATGGGAAGTGTAGAGACTGTTTTCCAATTGATTTATGCATTTTCTGATAGTTTTGATTATTTAAAAAATTGGGGTGGTTATTTTTCAGTTAATTTCAGACATCAAATTTGTTCTTGGTGATTGCATTTGTACTTGTCAATTCTTTTTCATTCCTGTCAGCAAAAATTGTTAATGTACATTTTTATACAAGTTAATGATTACTGCTTACTTTTTATAATTAATTAAAAATAGATTAACACTAGCACTAGTTAGCAGACCAAAAATATTTCACAATTTATTAATTTGTGTAACATTTTCAATACACCCATCTTCAACACATTGCAAAGTATAAAATGTTTCCAAAAAATCAAATCAAACTACCTGTAGTAATTCCTAACAAATATTATATGACGGGTGGCCAAACTTCATGTCACTAAGTTACATAGGAGAATCTCAAATATTACTTCATGTTACCATGAGCCTCATAGGAGAATCTCAAATACTCGAGAGTTACATTTTCTTTCTGGATCAATGAGAACAGCTCAGTTTTTTGGGTAATCTTAATAATAATTTCAAAAATTGTTTATTTCAGGTGCATTTATTTCTTATAGATATATACTACTGTTTACAATAAATAAAAAAAATAATATAACTGTAATTTGTTTAACTTAAATAAGTATTTGCTTCATATATACTATTGACTTTCATGGTATGGAGCCACACTGAAGGTATCAAAGAGCCACATGTGGCTCGCAAGCCGCAGTTTGCCCACCCCAAGAGCCACATGTGGCTCGAAAGCCGTAGTTTGGCCATACCTGTTATATGGTATCATTCCCAAAAATATGATTTCACTTTACTTTATAGACAGTTTCTCTAATCGTGATATAATTATATAATATTTTATATAATTAGTTTGTCTGGAATATCTTAAACTATTTTAACTTCAAAATAATACAGAATATCCTGAAATGAAAAGGTTGGATCTATGTATATTCTGAAAATGATTCATGCTATGCCATTTAAACTGGCAGCATTTTATATACATTTGTTTATATTAATTATATATTTTGATTTAGTGGCATAAATAATGAAGTAATCATGCAATAAGTATGAATATAATCATCAATTTTAATGGCATAAATGTATAATTTGTTCTTTTTAATCAAATTTACAATTTTAAAGGATATGTTCTTCAGAATACAAAAATTCAATTTTAATTTTTATTTAAAATTTTAGAAAAATAAACAGATTGGTAGTATTTTATTATAAGAGGACAAAATGATTTATATTAACATGTAAAAGATCATTTGTATGAGTAAGAGAAAATTCTTTAATAAAAGATGACACCTAAGCATAAAGCAAGTAGTTCTAAAAAGAACTAAATATGTATTTTTGAACGTGTCTTATATTTTTGAAATGATTAATAGATTTACAATTAAAAGATAACTAAGCATTCTTCAAATTAATACTATTTCATAGTCCCACTTCATATCCTTAGTTGATAGTCACATCTTAGACCCATATCATCATCATTGATATTCTGAAATGGGTTTGAACATCTATTTTTAAACAGGTGAAGTTGTAATGTTAATTAATTTTATTTCAAGACCAGGTTTAATGACCTAATAGTGTGCTAAGAATTTTATAAAACTTGATTAAATAGTTCAAAAATTATAAGGGAGAAATATTATAAAATTGAATATGTATCATTTTTAAATGGTTTAAGCCAACTATTTTTAAATATGCTACCAGAAGATTTTAATATGGCCATTAGTTTAATTTTAATTGGTATTCAAAATTTAAGAAAAATGGATATACTTACATTAATTTCCTATTTATTGCATTTATGAAAATACATCACTAAAAATAAATTGGCAGAAATCATCAGAAAATATTCTTAGAGTAATGTATAATCATATTTCAAATAATTAAATCAGTAAAATATAAGTTTTTCTTTTTGTTACTAAAAATTGATTATTTGTATAAATTTCTTATATTTACATATTATTTAAACAATAATAAAATAATAATTTTTGCCATACTTAAAGGAAAAATTAGTACAGTCATTAGAAGTTGCTGATGCTCATCAATGCAGTTACCAGAAATTGCTGGTTACTGCATTGGTGAGCACAAAATAATTTTTTCTTGAGAACGTAATGGTTTAAGCTACAAATTTAATTGATGTATTACAGAAATCAACTTCTATGGTTTGACTACTCAACTAAATTTCATTTAAAAAAAAATCCAGTTTGTTCAGTTTATATTAAGATAGTATCTTGGAAGTTTGAATATCTTTAATTTCTAAATGTTTGTAGCTATAACATTAAAAGATATGTCATCACAAGGTTTAATAACAGAACATGCTTACATAATTTTACAAAAAGTTGTTAATTAGTTTAGAAGTTATTAATGAAAACACAGCATCATAATTTTATAAGCCTCCAGAAAAGTAGATTGAAAGTATGGTAAGATACTTGTAGAATGAAGATTAAGGTCCTACTAAGAGGTTTTACCAATAGAAAGGAGTGGAGGAGTAGAAAGAAATGAAAATGAGTGAAATGAATAAAGTTATAGAAGGCTTCCTTATCCAATTCATATCTGAAAGCTTTTCTGTTGATCAGCTGACCTTCTGTAAAACAGTTATTATTTCAAGATATTATAATACTTTACTGACAACATAAATTAAGAAATAATACCTACTTGTTATTAATAGTTAACCAAAAGCATGATCATTTATGATATTTCAACTTCAGCAGGTCAATGATTTTTAATATTCTCTCTCTGTTAATAAAAAAAAATTTTTTTGTAAAAGGTTTATTTACATATATAGGTACTTCTCACTTAACAACCTGTTTAGCAACTGCTTGAACTTGTCTGATATAACAAATGGAATAATTTGACAGCTCTAGCAAGTGAAAACATAAAAATTTAACTTTATTTCCGTAGAACTTTCGGCTTAATCAAGCCATCATCAGCGGTTGATTTTTTACGAATAAGAATAAATCATGATTTTAATGATTTATTCTTATTCGTAAAAAATCAACCACTGATGATGGCTTGATTAAGCCAAAAGTTCTACGGAATTAAAGTTAAATTTTTATGTTTTTCACTTGCTAGAGCTGTCAAATTATTCTATTTATTATATTAGGAAGAAAGTGAAAAGAAAATTAGTAATATTATAAACAACTTATGTCTGAGATACGACTTGTTTTTTAATGGAAAATTTGGTTTTCATCCATATGCGTTGCTTACAACTTCTATTGCATGCAATTCCCTGCATTCAGTTCCAAAAATCTGATGATGAAAAACATTTTGTGCATAATTAAGATGTAAATGCCTTTACAGCCATGAGAACTTCAATGAGTAATTTGTTTTCTAAATATACACAAACAATATATTGGTTGCTTATCAATCAAGTTGTGAAATGGAATATAGTTATTAACTGAGGAGTACCTGTATTTAATATAAATAATTACTATTAGCTATAAAAAATTTTAATAAACTAAAGTAAAATAATATTTCAATTATAATTTAATTAATGCCATATTTAGGTATTAATTAATTTTAATTGCAATATTATTTTTCTTTAGATTATTAAAATTTTTTATAATTAATAGTTCTTGATACTTTATATATGAAATGCAATTGCATTACTTGAAGAATAAACAAAATTGCTAAATAATGCTCAACTAAAATAGTTTTTTTTATTCATGGGAAAGCAATTATTTTAACACAAACATCATAAAAACATTATAAACATTATCTATACAGTATATAAATTACTTGTTTGTTCTGATTTTTGAAAAAAGATAAAAATGTTTTGTAGTCTTTAGTTGTTAATTTACATTAATTTTTAAAGCATTTAAAAGGGTTTATTTTAGAATTGAAATTCTATGTAATTCTATAAAGTTATTGTTAATGAATTTAAAGTGTTATTTTAAATAAAGATTTTTAGTTGATTTAATTTGTAAATGATAATTAAAACTAATTTTTTTTTACAAAAATCATAATATATACAGGGTGCCCACATTTCTGTGGACCAGGCATTTTTCTCAAAAATTATTGGGTATACGTGAAAACTGTAAAACATGTGTCCTGTTACATTTTCTTCCAAATTACAATCTGTCCTTAATATCTTTTTCTGTGCATCCTCTCGCACAGTGCATGCTTCAACTTTGTTTTCTTGAATGAAAGTGTATTATTTTTTTAACGGAATCTGATACCTCCAATTTTTTATGTAAATTTCATGGTGGAATTATTTTCCTATGACCAATATTTTTGGAGATATTTTTAAAAATAAAGAACCATTCAGAAAGGCAAAATTTGATCAATGATATTTTTAATCTATGATATTGCTAAATAATGTTTAAATGTTTTAATGTTTTTTTTTATCAAGCACCTAACAAAATTCTATTCGATTTTTACACTACAAAGAGAAACATGATAATATGAAGTAAGATATACTTTGAAAACAAAAATAGTTCCCATTAGCAACTATGCTGTCTCCCCAATTCTTGAGCAGACTATGGATCCCACTTTGGTAGAACTTAAAGAACTTATCTAGTGTGTTTATTACTTCATTGAGAATTTGGAACCATCATCCTTGTAGATGATTGCTTAATGAATAAAACAAATTGTAATCTGAAGGTGCAATGCCAGGGAATATGGGAGGGTGCATTAATGTTTCCCAACCAAGTCCGATAATGGTATCATGGGCGACCTTATCAACGTGTGGCTTGGCATTGTTCTCTAACAGAATGATATCTTTTCAATTCACAAGCGTTTGCTCCACGGTTTTCAGTTTTTCATGCACACATTCCAGTTGTTGATTGTGCACATTTGCATTGATTATCTGGCTATGTGGCATCAGTTTGCAATCCAAAATAACCCAACAGTTCACCAAAGACAGAGCATAATGTTCTGTTGATGCACTTTTTGTTGTTTGGGAGGAGGTTCATGGGTGCCAACCATCAACGATGGTGCCATGGAATATCATAAAGGACTCACTTTTCACCGCAGGTCAGCATTCTGTCCAGAAACGAATCCTTTCTTTGATGAGACAGCAGAGAAAGATAGGCATTTGCTCATGTCGCTTTCTAAGACACAGTCAACTCGTGGCAAAGATCTTCTACAGTAAGATAGCCAACTTAGTGACGATTATGAAATTTTAATACAAGACTGCCTCTATGTGTGCCGCAGAACTAACTATAACACGTGCAAGATTGACTGTTGTTGATAATGTCGAAAAATGATAATTTCAACAAAGATTAAAAATGGAAAATCACTTTTCCAATTTCCAAACAATATAGAAAAGTAAGTTAGTTGTTTTATAGCTTTACCAATATTAAAATTAGAGTTAGCCCTAATTGTAAAAATTGAAATTAAGCCTATAATTAGATTGTGATTGATGCACTGTATTCATATTTTGATTTTGAAGTATTTTTTAATTAATTAGCAATATAAAATACCAAAATATATTTCATGTATATTAGTAGTTAATTATTTTTTTTTAGACATTGTGTATGGTTGCAGCATCCAGATTTAATATACAGGGTTAGCCTAAATGATTCATTGGGTTTCAAAGCAACGTTTATTGACAAGTATACGACGTACAAAGACGGGTGATACATAAAAAGATAGATATTCACCAAGTTTAAAAAGCCTGCCTCGTGGTTCGCATGCACACTAGATGGCAGTCCTGTGATGGCACTCTACAAGTTGGCGCAATGCAGGAGAAGAGTTTTTGTGTGTTAGAATATGCGAAGTGTTTGTCGGTTACGAGCGTTCACTGTGCATTCGTACGCAAATACAGAAAAGCTGCACCTGGTCACCAGAGCATTTTGCGTTGGTTTTGCCAGTTTCGTGATGCTGGTAGTCAGTGTAAAGGGAAAAGCACAGGGCGACCACATGTCTCAGAGGAAATCGTGGAACATGTGAGACAGAGCTTTGTGCGCAGCACACGAAAATCAACTGTGCCTTTCTCAACAGCACTGGAGCACAATTGTCCGCACCTTTCTCAACAGAGAACTGCCATATTGCTGGATAGGGCGCGCTGGTCTGGGTGATGTTCCTCTGTTGCCATGGCCCCTCCAGATTGCCAGATCTTACACCATGGGATTTCTTCCTTTGGGGTTATGTTAAGGACAAAGTTTATGCATCCCCAATGGCAACAATGCTGCAAGAACTGCATGAACGCATCACTGCTGCTGTGACAGACATTGACAGAAACATGCTAGAGAATGTATGGACGTAACTGGATTACTGTTTGGATATGTGCCGGATGACCAAGGGCGTACACATTGAACATTTGTAAAATGTACCAGAAACTTGGTGAGTATATCTATCTTTTCATGTATCACCCATCTTTGTACATCGTGTACTTGTAAATAAACAGTGCTTTGAAACCTGATGAATCATTTAGGCTAACCCTGTATTTGAAGAGTTATGATTATAAAAAACTAAGATGGAAAAATGTTTGTAGCAATCTAGCATTGTAATTCATTATATTGTATATAAAATATATCATCTGTATTGTAAAAATATTAATTAAAAATCTTATGAACTTGATTGTTTATTAAAATATATTGTTTTAGTAATTTCTTCAGTATTAAATAATAATTCAGTAATAATTAATATTCTTATATATAATTAAACAATACATTTTGTATTCGTGAATTACTAATGTAATAAAAGCAATAATTGTTTAATGTTTGATCTTTACAAACAAATTTGCTTAAGAAATGCCTGATGCAAAGATCATTTGGTGGATAGCTTTTCTGCAATTGACTGTAATTCGTAGATGTGCTCATAGGGGCTCTGTAAGCAAAAAGAATTTCAAAGGGTTTCAATGAGAGTTGGCTATCTTAGTGTAGAAGATCTTTGACTCGGATCTATTGTCCACTTTATATCATTTCCCAAACTGATGGAAGTGTTATAGAATGGTTTTTGTACTGCAGTTGAATGCTTTTCCCAATGTTTCATGTTTGGCCACTATCAGCCTTAATAGCTGCCTTGAATGCCTATTTATCTTCTGCTTGGGAATGTCATGTACATAGTGTGTTCTGGAGGAATTCATCACTCTCCTTAAATTTCTTAAACCACCATTATACTGTCCGGTCATTTATCACATCCCTATCAAATGCCTGGCATATTTTTCTTCGCACTGCAAGCTTTCATTCCTAGTTTAAACTCTTATAGCATACAGATCCGAATAAACATGTTTGAGGTTCCCAGGTTTGACCTGCTGTCACTGATATCGCCATTTAACTGTGGTGACCACTACCCGCTAACTATGAGAGGAAACATTCACTAATCCGCTAGCTTCCTTTTATTTATCTCATCTCTGAAGGAATGCTGTTGGGAGGCATGCAATTTGATCATGTGAAAATCAGATAGAACTTTATTGGTTGCCTGATAAATTTCTTCATTTTCTTTTGGTAATACCATTTTTAATACCCTCTTCTTTAAATAAATTAATTTTTTCTTAAT
Organism: Olivierus martensii; assembly: GCA_000484575.1. NCBI lineage: Eukaryota > Metazoa > Arthropoda > Arachnida > Scorpiones > Buthidae > Olivierus > Olivierus martensii. The sequence goes on along the minus strand of AYEL01091756.1, from coordinate 16,203 downwards.
ATTATTCAAAATATTATTAAGTTTATACTGTCCTATAAAAGTAAATTTATGTCTTGACATTCTCACATCTTTTTCAATCTTACAGAACAATCTAAGAAAAATTTTTAATTTTTTTGCATAGCTTTTCAATCTATGATTATTATCAGTAGTGCATTCAAGTGTTCATCATAATACTAATATCGACTATTTTAAACAGAAGAGCTGATAATATCACATTCTCCTTGGCATTAACATTTATAAAGTGAAATTTACAGTTCTCAACATGAAAAAATTCAATAGTAAGTTATAATAATTTGTATAGGAATGATTTAAAGTTGAAGTCTTATGTTTTTTATTAGAAATTTATGTGATAGTATTGTATATGTAACTACAGTTAAATATCTCAACTTTAAATCATTTCAATAAATAATCTATAAAAAACAATCTATGATATGGTTTTACATACTGTAAATAATTTGTTTATTCCTAAGTTTGGTGGCTGGCAGTATGAAAGCCAATAGACAAAATAGAAAAAAATAGACAAATCCTTAGTTCAGTATAACATATTAGCCTAATATGAAAAAAAAATTTAAATGGATTCTCCAATAATGTCATACTTTGAAACATTTTTATGAAGTAGGGAATAATAGTATAAATCTTATAATGTTTTCAACATTATTGGAAAAAATATATAGGGTCAATTGTTTAAATGCGTTCTAGACCTTAGCCACAGTTTGAACCATGGTTTTATAAAATTTACATTGCATAAATGAAGTGTCTTAGCAGACATAGCTCAGATGAGGTTTAGAAAACCGGTTTCCTAAAGTCTATTTCTAGACCAGCCACTAGCCAGGTTTAGAATCTAGACCGCGTTGTCTTGCGCATGCGTTCAATTTTCATAGTTTGTAGAATTCTTCATATTTAATTTGAATTATTATTGAGTGAAATATCATTTAAAGAATATATTGAATGTTTTAAGTGTAATTTAAACCATTCTTCATTTCTTCACTTCGAACTTCCGCTATATTACTGACGTCATTGATAGAGCTTTTTTCACTTCGAACTTCCGCCATATTACTATCGTCATCGATAGAGCTCCGACGTCATTGATAGAGCTCAAGATACTGATTGGCTGAAAATTTTCAAACGATGATAGAGCTCGTGATACTGATTGGCTGAAAATTTTCAAACAATGGGGGCACAAACATTCTTCGTTTCTTCACTTCGAACTTCCGCTATATTACTGACGTTATTGATGAGATACTGATTGGCTGAAAATTTTCAAACGACGGGGGCACATAGGAACTGTAGTAATAGCAGAGGTTTAGCTGCCAACCGGTATAGTCAACGTCTTTGCAATGCTTGTAAAATCACGGTTTATCTGAATGCCATTTAGAAGCAGTTCTTGCTGTAAACCGTGGATGGTAGAAACTCCATTTAAACAATCGGCCCATAGACATTAATCAACAAAAATGCTTGATCGATAGAAATGATGGCTTCAAATTATGCCTTTCTAAATGATTTTTTTATTCCTAAATATCTCTAAAAATATTGATTATAGAAAAATAATTCTATCGTGAAAATTGCACAAAAAAATGGAGGAATCAGATTCTGTTAGAAAAATAATACACTTCCATTCAAGAAAAACAAAGTTGAAGCACACGCTGCACAAGAGGATGCACAGAAAAAAATATTAATGACAGATTGTAATTTGGAAGGAAAATTTAACAGGATTTGTGTTTTACAGTTTTCACGTATACCTGATAGTTTTCAAGAAAACTGCCTGGTCCTTAGAAACGTGGGCATCCTGTATATATATTAAGAATTTTGCAATATAGTATAAATTTAATAATCTGGTCTGGAAAGTAATAGAATAAATAAATATTATTTATAATTTATCAAAAAACTTATTAACTAACTTTGTTTACAATTGATCATAAATATATCAGTATTTCCCAACTGGGATGCTGCAGCTAATCTGGTCTGGAAAGTAATAGAATAAATAAATATTATTTATAATTTATCAAAAAACTTGAATTAACTAACTTTGTTTAAAATTGATCATAAATATATCAGTATTTCCCAACTGGGATGCTGCATCATTTTAATGTAAATTTATATTTTTATATATAATAAAGACAAAAGCAAAATGTTTTACAATATTCATTCTTAATAGATACTGATATCTTATGTAGAATTCATCAAGGTAAAAAATATGGATAATTAAACAAATATATAAATCCATAGCATATGAATATATCAGTTTGCATAGTAGTTCTTAGTGCTACTCACAAAAAGTCTCAATTTAAAAATTTCAGAAGGTATTCTTTTTATAGTGGCTATTTAAATTTAATTTATAAAATCAATGCCACGAAATATTCAAAATATAAAGAATATATTCAAATAGGTGTATATAAGTATTTGAGATAGTGAATTAGAAAAATTCATTTATACAATAGTTCCCCCATTTATGCAGTTAAATTATTCCAAAAATTTCCATGTAAGTTGAAAATTGCATAAATCCAATAATGCTTAAAATTAATATATATGAATATGCATGCTGATCAATGGAATGATGAGATAAAAGTAATGAAAAAATATATAAAAAATTTAAGACCATAAGAGCTATTTTTCCAAACAAAAACAGTTTAATAAATTTATTTTTTATAAATATCAAACAAAAAGAATAAACATATATCCAGCTATCTCTGAAACTGCCAAATTTGAAATCACATAAATTGAGGATTACTGTAGTTTTAATTTCAGTTAGATTATTTTGAGATTTTACTTTACTGAATTTGTACAAAGACTAAGATCCTATGGGTGAGAGTAAAATTCAATCATCATCTAACCTGTATGTCATAAAAGATGACTAAACAATATCTTTTCTTTTGTCACTAACGATCTGCCATACTTCTGGCAGAAGCCTTTCTTTATGCTTTCTTATATTCTTCTCATTTTATACTTCATTCTTCAAAAAGTTAAATCACTGAATACAGTTCTCTCTCTTTCATTAAGATATAAATGCTAGGACCTGATCACATTGATTCTATCTGATTTACTCAACCTGTCTTTCATTGGACTTAAAGGCTATGCTAAGAAATGGAATTTTAAAACTTTGATACGATTATGTAAATTAACTATGAACAAAATAGCAAACACAATATTTAAGAAGATAGAATTAGATTATAGAATTAATTATAAAATATAGAAGATAACAAATTAATTCTATGATTTAAATAGCTATAGAAAATTGTAAACATCTGCTTTAATGTTATTACAGTAATTAATATAAGTGTATACTTGTATTTTGTTAGTGAAGTTAATAGAACAGAATCCTGTTGTAAGTCAAGGATTATTTGTATATATATATATATTATAACAACATTTCTTCTATTCAGTAATTATAAATCGGTACTTGCATAGTTTTAAATCAACTGATTTACAATTTCAAGTATTAATGAATTATTGAAAAAAATCAAAGATAAAAAATTCATTACTATGCCTCATATTAGTTTGTTATAAAATTATCCTTTGATTATTGATATGCAAATTTATACATCCATTGATTTAGGAAGGTAATTGGACTTTAAAACCTGTTTGTTAAGTGAAAATTCATAAATCTGGAATTCATTTCCTATTAATTCCAATGTAAAAATTTCTAAGCAGTTCTTGATTACCATACAGTCACCACCATTTTACCTATTGATGTTAAAGCATTCCAAAACCATTAATATAATTATGTATACTATAATACAATAGTTTATTATCGTTATTAGCTATTTGGTTAATTTCTTGCCATTTGACTTAGAATTTCACAGACATTAAGTGCCAAGTGATCTTCAAAATTAAGCATAATATGGCAACAAACATTTTATTACTGTACCTTTATTTATTAGTTTAAATTTATAAAATTTTCATCAAACATTTTTTAATTCTCAAAAACTTCTGTTAAATTATTTACAAAATAAATCCAATTTTCTGGAAGTTAGTATTGATATTCCTTAATTTTCTGTAAAAAATTCATTAATAACAGATTTTATTATGATAATTATTTTAATAAAACTAATAGAGAAAAATAATTCATTTATTTAGACACATTGGCTAGATTTAACATATTCCAACTGAACAACAAAATACTATCATGGTTCAAATTTATATACTGATAAATATAAGGTGTCCTTGACTTACAACCACTTGTACTTACAACAGTAATGTCATCAATAAATTTTGGATTGATCAATATAATTCGTATGGGTTCAAGTCTTTGAGCAATACTCTGATGTATAGAAAGCATCCTTTTTTTTGTCTAGTTTTTGTAACAAATCATAACTGAACCCAACTTTGGTGATTTTTATCCAAAATATTTCTAAAAGGAGCTTTGTTAGTAAGACTGGTCTGTGCTGACCAGTCTTAGGTGATTTTTATCCAAATATTTCTAATCTAGCCAAATTCTACTCTTAGTTAACTATTTTAGAATTAAACCACAAACTAATGATTATCTGATAATTACAATAGTTCTACAATCTATTGAATTAATGATTAATTATTTAAATGTAAGCTAAGGGGGTATATTATCTGTTATTTAGTAATTAAACTATAATTTTTACTATATTCTCAAAATGAAAAATTTACCTTGGTTTGGAATCAAACCAGGATCTTTGAGTTAAAGTCCGACATCTTAATCAGAAAATTACAGATCTGCCAATAAGACATCTTGGTAGTTTAACTGATTAAGACATTGGGATGGTAAGCTGAAGACTCTGGTTTGACTTCAGGCCAAGGTAAATTTTTAATCTCAGGAAAATAATAAAAATTATACTTTAATTATTAAGCAATAGATGGCACCACCTTAGGCTAAATTTAAATAATTAATACAGGTAGGCCTCGATTAGTGCGACTTCAAATAGTGCAAATTCGATTAGTGTGACTTATAAAATTGATACCGTTTTTCGGTTAGTGCGAGAAAATATTCAATTAGTGCGAGTTTTAAGCACAGACCAGTCTTACTAACAAAGCTCCTTTTATGATGTCAATTAACAAATTACCGTTAATTTTCGGTTAGTAAAACCGGACGAGGAGCAGTCCAAGAACGGTCACACGATTTTGAAGGGGTGAAACATCAGAAAGATGGGCTTTTTGTCGTTAACTGTTTAACATTACTGTACTATTATTTAGCTTTGCTATCGTATACATACAGTAGAGTACAGAATTTTCTCTTTTAAAAAGTATCGAAATGGATAAAAGGAAGAACACTTTTGATGATAAAACAGGAAACGAAAAAAAGAGAAGTGATTACGCTACAGCAAAAAATGGATGTGATTGAGCGACATAAAAGCATTCTTTGTTAAAATTTTTTAAATAAAGATATCGTTACAAAATTATTTGCCTATTATATCGCTGTGCTACCGATATTATTTATTTTCTTTTGTTTATTATCTGATTTCTTTATTTAAAATAAAACTTGTGAAAAAAATTTGTTTTTGTTATCTTTTGGTGTCGTATTCTGCTAATAAACAAATAGAAAACTTGTTAAAAATTTCTCATTGGTTCATTAACTTCGCTTATTAATTCTATCTGGAACTAATTTACTGATTCAATAAGTGTTGCAATGCTTAATTGCAAATTGGACTATTCACTCAATTCTCGACCCCGAATTGGCGGCCAGGCGGCACTCAACTTCCGCTTTCGATTCACTATTTTGGTTTTGATTTGGCGGTTAGTTTGATGATGATATGAGATGCAATTCCTGATAAGTTGTTAATTTAGATGATGAACAATGATGTAAAATATGAAAATAAATATTTCTTAAACAGTTAGTATTAAGTTTATTGTAGTTATTCATCGTGAGGTTAGCTAATGGCCGGAATCTCACAAAGCAAGAACCAATTACCATGTTTTCCATAGAGTTAATACTTCGATTAGTGCGAATTCTATTAGTGTGAGAAATTCATGGAACCAATTATTCGCACTAATCGAGGCCTACCTGTAATTAATCTAATAGATGGTGAAACCATAGCATAATTATCAAATAATCATTAATTTGGCAGTTTAATTCAAAATAGTTCACTAGAGGTAGAATTTGGCTGGATTAGGAATATATAGATTTTTTTTATTAAGATAATTTATAATGTCTTAGTAAACATTAATAGTGACAAATTCATAAATTTTAGGATTTATTAGCTATGACCAGTGGTGATATTTAAATTATTTAACAACTAGTTCGCTTAAATTTGATGTCTGGGGTCTTGAAGAAATTTACAAAATATTTTTATTTATGTTTAATTAAGAATTATAGAAGATAGAACAATATTAATAGAATTACATAAATTAAAGAGCATTAAAAAATTAACAATCGGTTTGGCCGAACTGGTGTGAACCGGCTGAATAACACCCACTGCTATGAGTGCTCCAATTTATGTCTACCATTAAGGACTACCTGTATATATCAAAAATTTAATGTGGAATCTGTTTTATGAAGATAAATAATTTTATTTAGTTACAAAACCTTTTGAAAAATGCAATAAATATATTGCAGATGCTTGTAATATAGATATATGAAAGCTTGGATTCAATTCCAGATCTTCTAGTGAGAGCAAAAGCAAATTTTGGTCTTAAAATTAATGGTGTTCAAGGTAAATTTGATATAAAAATATATCTAATATAATCAATGAAGAGAATAAGCAAGAAAAACATAAAAGTAATATTCATATAAATGAAATGAGAACAAACATCAAAACTTTTTCTTGCCAAAATAACTTTACAACTTAGTATGAAACAAAATTTAATTAAAATATGAATTAGAGATTATAAATTATTATATAGAACAAAACACAATCATTGATTTAAATAAATTACAATGGATAACTGATCAATGATGAAACAATTTATTTGTAAAAGCAAAAATTACCTTCACAAAGGGAAAATGTGATATGTATTTACATATTTTGTTAAATAGAAATTTTGTAACAGACATTTGTAAATTAAAAGATATCTGTATATATTTTAATAACTAATAATTCATTTTTTGACATAAGAAATAATTTAGTATCTTGAAAGTAATGTCTCAACTATTCTTTCATTTATTTTAATAAAAATTAGATGTATTAAAATACATTAACTAACTAATATATATTAATGTCTGATTAAATGCTAATATATTTATTTTGAGTTAAAAAATTCAAGATTGTACATTTTGCTTGTCATTCATTTAATATGAATATATTTTAAAACAAAATTCACAATTGTATTAGTTCTACAGAATAAAATCTTGTTTAAATTGGCAATCTTCGTAAAAGGTTAGTATATTTATTATGTATTAAAAAAAGCAAACTTAATTTCTAGATATCAATTTTATCATCAATATAAAAACTTCAAACCAAAAATATTTGAAAGATTAAATTTGTTGTGTGAAGAAGTGGAAAAAGTGGGAAATGTGTCGCCGATGAGAAAAATGGTGATATACTTACACAATTTTGTTGGGAAGGCGGCAACAGGATGGAGGCGGCCATCTTGGTTAATTGTGAATTGGCCTTGATGCCAATGGATGACATGTATACAAGTTTGACTGAACTGTTTTTGACTTTATTTATTAATATTAATAGCAATTTAAAATTATTGTGCAGAAGGCAATTTAATAGTTGTATGGAATTATCTGTAAATTTTGTAACTTTATGCAAATGGTTTGACCGTTTAAAAAAGGATACACCAGATGGTGTGGTGGTTCCTGCCTTAACACGAATAGCTGTGTTTGTCTGTTGGTCGAAGCTTTTAGACGTGTTAGTGTGGCTACTAACTTTTTGTATGAATTTTGGAGTAACTCCTATTGTTTTAGAGACGGGAATAGCAGGTTGTATTATTCTTTATGTCAATTAATATTGTTTTTGCATATTGTAGCCTTGTTAAATGTAAATTAAATTTAATTTACATTTAATAATAATTAAATGTAATATTAATAAATACCCTAATATCACTTAATATTGTTTTTGCATATTGTAGCCTTGTTTAATTATTCTAATAAATTGATAGTTCAGTTTAAAGCATGGAGACGTTTTTTCAAGTTTTTAACTACATCTTAAGTTGGGCAGAACGGAACGAATTATATTATCGTTGTAACTGTGGAACTGTTCCTAGACAAGGATCGACGGAGAGGGGGTCGGGGCCGGACTCAGATGTGTCGGGTATGATCCCGTCCATTTCAGTTGTATTTTATATCAAATTTTTTAATATTTTAAGAGTATATTTAATAAATACAATTTTTAATATAATCTATTCCAATAAACACAAAATATTTTTATTTTCTGAAATAAAGATGATTAGTACTTTTATAAACATATTAATTCATATTAATATAATAAAATTTAAAATATTTGTTAAGTAACATCATAATAACTGTATTATAAATACTGTTTATTGAATGTTTAAATTGAAAATTTCTTGATGTTTGTCTTCAAAAATAGAATTTGACTAAATATTAAAAATTATAAATGAAGCATGATTGTTTTTCATTTATAGCAGTTAATAATTCCTTAAAAATAAATTTTAACTTACATTCTTGAAATATCAAATAAGCCATTGTTAAAATTACTGTATGACCACTATAAATGTAATCACCACAAAAGATATGCTGTCCATTAATAGATAAACCAAAGCCACTCATCAGCTGTAAAACACGCTTCCCTATCAACAAAGGATTTGTAGAATTGGCCTTTAAAAGAAAGAATAAATATTTTAAAAAATAAATTTTAATTATTCAGTTATATAAAATTTAATATTATAAAATTATAAAAAAAAAATATTTTAAAAAAATATATAATATTTTAATAATTATTAAAGCTATTAAAAAAATAATTCAAGAATATTTTAAACAAACATTAATTTTGTAAACCAGAGTTTTCAAAGATATTCAAATCCTGATGCTGAAAGATGAGAGTGAAAAATCATCTTACATGTAAGTTTACATTATATTATATATATAATCATCATAAGTATTAAAAATCTAATCATTTAATTGATAAAATTCCATAATTATTAAAATTATAGATATTTTAAAACTTTACAAAATATTTTAATGCATCTATTTAGATACTGAAAACATTTAATTTATACTACAAAATAATATAATAAGCGATTATTATTTACAATATATTAAAAATCTCTAACTTTAAATAAAAACAATTTAGTATAATTTCTCTCTCTAATACTGCATTTATCCTATATGCTTAAAATTACTGGTTAAAGCACATTATGCAATTGGTTGTGTACAAAAACTTTTATTTGTAGTAATCCAGTAGTTTTGTTAAGATGGTTAATATAATAACCGAAAGTACTACGAATAAAAGTTTTTATAAACAACCAACTGTGTAATGTGCTTTAATCAGTAATTTTAAATTAAATTTAGTATAATTTTGAGAAGTTTAATAAATACAATATATATATATACATATATTATTAAGGCTAATAAAAAAATAATCAGCCAGTACAAACATAGGAATATTTAAAATTTATTCAATGAAACGCGTCGTCTGTCTGGCTTACTAAAACGTCAGCAGCATCGTAGCGCTGACGTAAAATACGGTGGGAAATTCAAATTGAAATTTGTCCGGATTTAGCTGGTGCATCCTGTATATTTCTCTGAAACATTAATTTAAAGATCGATTTAAGATAAAGATATATTGACAAAACATTAACAAGCATATGAAAAACTTACCTATCAAAATCGATCAAATCTATATCGAAAACAAAACAGATGATGATTGAAATAAGTTTTAAAAAACTTTGAAAATTTGTTGGTCTATCGTACTCTCTGATTTTAACAGTGACTTTGCTCACACTGACATTGTGAGTCACTGACCACAGACCTTATATGTGATACCCTATCCCCGTAGTCATTACATAGACTCTTCTTTGCTACTGCACATGTAATTACTCCGGTCATGACTCGTGAAACGGATTGTACATTTTGTATGTTTCCCCTGTGGATAAAGGGAAGAATTCTTACAAGCCTATTTTAAGAGATGACTAAAGGTACCAGTCTTTTCCAGTGATCTGCCACACTTCTTCAGTTAGGATTCTTTCTCTTTCGTTATACTTTCCTGTACTATTCTCACTTCAATTTTCATTCTTCAAAATATAAACCATACAGTATGCCTTCTATCCCTCACAAAAAATATACTACTGAGTATTTCCTGGTATATATTGCTGGGTGGAGGCAGAATTCACCCATCTGATCCATTTGCTGTAAGAGGTGACTAAAAGATGGGACTAAAGGAATTTTCTTTCAGTAGTGGCCTGCCACACTTTTTTTAGGATTTTTTTTCTTCGTACTTTATTATATAGGCATATCTCACTTTTAAAGTGTTTCATTAATATAGCACTTCTCAATTATATGTTGTTTTTATATTATATCTCAGAAGAAAAATAATCTGCATAATAATAATTAGAATAAGTATATAAAACATAAAATTGATACATAAATAAGTCACATTCATAGGCTTTGTAAGGGCTTGCCAGGGAAGGGGATTCTCGTCCCTTTATTGTACCTGAGCCTGCCTTGGGTATTAAATCTGATGCATTTGGGTGGGTTGTCAGGGATTGGTTGACAGCCCAGCATCTCATTTGAGAGTTTTCACCTGCCTAAGACTAGGAGATCTACTCCTAGTCTTAGGCAGGTGAAAACTCTCATTTTGGGTTTCTCTGTACAGAGAACTAGAGTGTTGCTCTCACTGCATAAAAATGAAGTTAGGATTGTTACAGGGCACTGTCATCTTAGAAGAGATCTTCATTTAATTGGGATTGCTAATAGCCTCCTACTTGTAAAAGACGTCAGGATGAGGATGAAACTCTTCACATTTTGTGTGAATGTTTGGCCTTTCATATCTAAGGTATGATCTTCTTAGGTTGTATTTCCCTACACCAGAAGACCTTGCTATAGTCCCATTGAGGAGGATACTGTCTTTCATGATTAAGACTGGACTACTACTTGGATGATTCTGTCGATGATGCACAATAGACCTTTGGTAGTCGCAGTTCCAGGGCTGAGAAAGCTCCTGTCTTCCTACATCTACATCTAGCCTTTTTTAAAAAACTGGAGATGTGTAAGACTCAAAATTAAACTCAGATCCTCCAAGATGATAAGTGAATACTTTGATATGTGGCTATCCAGCTTTTAGGCGTAGAGCTAGTACACTTAATGAATAATAATGTAAATATGTTTTTAAACTTTTATATGTATTAGAAAATGAAAAAAGACTATAATTTGCTTTATAGAAGTGGTCTAGAATAACAAGGTATGCCTGTACTTTTCTCATTTCATTCTTCCAAGGTGAAACATCTGAGTCTCATTCAATAAATGATTAAAGTACTAGTGTATACTACTATATAATTTTATATTTCATAGTAATAAGCAATTTGATTTTTAATATGTGAATCAAAATAGCAAATAGTCCTCAACTTAGAACATGATTCAATTCAAACTCCATTGATATAAATCTGAGCAGTTGAAAGACTGAAATGACCCAAAATTTATGGATTGTCCACTACCAATATTTATTATTACACTCCACTTCTTTGTAATAAATATAACAAACACAGAAATACAAGAACTGGATATCAAAAGGATGCTTTCCATATACCAGACAATTGCTCATGGGCTCAAACCCATGTGAATTTGCATTGACCAATCACAGAATTTTCGGATTAAATCACCATTGTAAGTCAAGGACTATCTATATGAGTAATTAATATATTTCTCAATTCTAAGATCTAAATATTTTTACTTTTTAATTTAAGCTTTTAATGATCATTGGAAGCATACATCATATATTTACTTATTGATTGGAACCATCAGTGATAGCACAGATGTGATTGAAAATATTGGAGATTACCACAATGTAGACATGGTAATCTCTAATATTCTTACAATGATTAACAGTAGTGCTCAAAAAAATTGCTTTACATAATTTATCATACTATTTTCTTAAAAGTTGCCATTTGTTTTCAATATTTAATCAAAATGGTAAATAAAAAATATATATTGACATATAGCATCATCACAAGTTATTACACTCATTCCTTGAGTTACAAACATAATTCATATGTAACTTTTATTCACAACTCAGGTTCTTTGTAACTCAGTACTGCTATATTTTGTCTCCAAAAGTACTGAAACAGCTTTCTATATTTTCTATTTTGTAATAAATTTTGCAATTGAATGAATTAGAAGTTTATTTCAAAGATTTGAAAAGTTCTGATTATAAATTGAGTTTTTTTTGTGTAATTGCTGCCATTTTGAAATACTGCTGTAATATGCTAACTGTGTATTTTATATTAAATTAGTTGCTAGAACATTGTTTTCGTAATGTTTAAGATTCTTGTTTCTGAAATTTAAAAACAAAATTTCATGTTCATAAGTACAGATGTTTGCGATTAAACTTCATAATTCAAGGAATGCCTGTATGTTTCATTTTTGATATAAGTAAATAATAAAACTGCAATATTGTGCAAAGTCGTGTACTCTAATGAAGATCAATAACAATAATTATTAACTAAGCCTAACGGTTAACGACTCTGCAAATTCCGGAGTTCAGCCTGAGCTCAGGTCTTAACTAAACTCTAACTTAAAAATAATTAACTACTGAAACAATTTAACAATAACTATCGTTAACCGGCAAAAACAAAACTGGAAACTTACAACTAGAAGTAACGAATAACTGTTAGATTGAAAACAACCAAACGGTGTTAGAAACTTATACTAATAATTGGAATAAATTCTCAAACAAGTTAAATCACAAACAAAAATATAAATTTATTAGACTCGAAACACTTACAAAGGTGTTTTAAATGCTTTATTAAACTATAATAAAGCAAACAATCAATTAATCAACAAAACTTGTTTAATCCAAATCAAATATCAACGCAACAATAAATTAATCAACAAAACTTGTTTAATCCAATTCAAATATCGACAATTGTATATTCACAAAAAAAGAACCTTAAATACTACTTAACTCTACTACCTCCATACCCCGATACAAACTTCAAACAATCATCGATCTTTACAAGAAACTGAAATGTCACTTCGCCAACTTACATTGATACAACACCTCTCTGAGCCATCGGTTTTGTCTGTTTTTATCCGAGTCATGTACAGTTCCGTGTAGCTTCATTTACATAAATATATGTAACAAGTTTAAATTTATTAGCTTAGAGTTATTCATTCATGTCATCCTCTTTACAGTTTAATTATATACTGAACAAAACATCGATACGGATCATTCTTACATTCTCATATCAGATCAGTAGTAAAATTAGTTAGATAAAATGATGACGTCATTAGCCGGGACAACTCTTCCGGTGGACGGTTTCTGATTCCGTATCACGTGATTGCTAACTACGATGGAGACGGTGGAAGTAGTTAACTCGTAAACTAAAATATAATACGTTAGATAATAAGAAAATAACAATGAATAATAAAGTGCATAATAACCCTGACCTGTCCTATTTTATTTTAACTTCCTCACAATTGTATACTAGCAGCAGTAATCAAGGAAATAAGTAGCTTTATTTGCTGACTGTCTTTGTGACAAATGATTGCAATATTAGTTACAAGGTGACAGTTGCAAAACTTTAACCATTATAAGATTTAACACAATACTGACTATTACACATATCACACATTTGTTTTATTTATGACTATCTATTGATGATGAAATCCCCAATATTTACATTGTTATCCAAAGCAGTTTGTTGTAACAGATTGATACAATATATGTATTAGAATAGAGCTAAAAAAAAGGCAAATGATGCAATTTTTTAAGCACTACTGTACTGTTGTTTACATACCCCGATACAAACTTCAAACAATCATCGATCTTTACAAGAAACTGAAATGTCACTTCGCCAACTTACATTGATACAACACCTCTCTGAGCCATCGGTTTTGTCTGTTTTTATCCGAGTCATGTACAGTTTCATGTTCTTTATGAAATAAAAAGTGCAAGCATGTAAAAATGATAAGATTCTAACATGATTTTTCAAATGTTTTATCTACTTCATTACAAGCTGCTGTGCGGAGATTTTCCAGACTTTGCAATTGAAACTACTTCCTATAATACAGCCCCTATGGTAGATGTCAAAATCTTTCTGTCATAGACTGTACAAGATCTAAATATATATTCTCACATCCATATTAAAATTATTATTAATCTAAAATAACTGAATACTTATTTTGTATCATCAAAGTGTGCATGGTATTGCTCAGGCATAATTTGAAAACATATATAATGCACCTAATTCTGTTTTTTACACAAAGTTTTTTTACACGATTTTGATTTACCACAAATTAGAAAAAAAAATTTCATTCTCTTTTTATATGATTTGTTTTGATTTAACATGATTGATCCAAATTCTAAGAAAAAAATTTTTTCATATTCCATTGAATTCGGTGTTTGCTTTGAATTATTCACCTTCACGTTATTGTTTTTGGTTCCAATTATAAAAAAAATTCTGGAGAATTCCCTTAATTATATGTATAACTTCAATAATTTAAACTGAAAAGTATCTTTTTGATGTTTAATAGTATAAAAAAAATTTAATAAAAATTAAAATTTGTGCACGTAAAAATTTATTAATTTGTTGAAAAGTCAATAAATGATAAGTTATAATTTTTTAACCATTTTGACAAATGGCCCATTATATAATGGCCTAGCCTAAACACAAACACAATGATTAATAACTAAATTCATTTTTAAAACCACTGAAATATCAACATCACAAGAAACTAATGTTAATTTTGTTCAAGAAATTATAGAAAAATTTCTCCAATGGGACAAGAAGACCATGACCAAGATATTTCTAGTGATAACAGTAATATTGCTGTCTTATACAAACGTTTGCATTTATCATCAGAAAGTGACAATGAATAAAATCTTGTTATGTGTAATTCTCATTATTTTGCCTAACTTTTGTATTCAAGAATTAATAACATGTTATTTTTTTCAAATGATAATTTACTTTACATATTACATTTTTATATACATGTTCTTTATGAAATAAAAAGTGCAAGCATGTAAAAATGAAAAGATTCTAACATGATTTTTCAAATGTTTTATTGCTATTATTTTTGTTGATTTTTTTAGGTCTGGAACCAATCTTCTATTTTTCCATAGATACAGTATATTTTTTTGCACAAATTTTTTTCACACATATTCTTTGGAAACATATCTATCATGTGTAAAAACAGAATTGGGTGTATATAAAAAAAACATTAATTTTGATTATTTGCATGCTAATTTCTTCTACAGTTATAGTCATTCAGTTTGTACTTTAATATGATACTCTCATAATTTCCAGAAGGTTCACAGACTTATGAGTTGACATGACTTTCTGCACTTTGATTCAAAAAAAATTTACTTGGAGGAACATTGAAATTAGTAATGCTGTGCTATTGTGTACCATAGCTGGATTTGCATTTTTAGGGACCCTAGGATGAGTAAGTCTTTGAGGCCCCTAAAAATTCAAATCAGCTACGTCTAATTTTAAAGGCTCCTTATAACTTATAAGGAATCTTTAAAATTTTACTTTCTATCTAGCACTTTAATAAAAACCCAATTTTTCTTATTAAAAGTTTATAAAAGTTAAACTGATTGATAGTTTTGGGGCCCCTAGAATTGCGGGGCCCTAGGATTCGGCCTATTGGTAAATCCGGCCCTGACTATACCTATCTGATCATTTTACTGATCTTCATTGTACTGCATCCTAGGAAGGAATTTTTTAATTGGAAAATTATTTCATGCATTGATTTCATTTGTTATTTCAAATTTCACTAACCGAATAACGGTATCAATTTTTTAAGTCGCACTAATCGAAGTCGCGCTAATCGAGGCTTATCTGTATATTGTAATAGGAAGATCAGTTATTTTCACTATATGGAAATTGTGAAGAATCAAACCCAAATCTTTACTTTATATCCACTTACTTCCTATTATATTTATTTACTAGGTGTTTTATTTGAGTTAAGAATAAAGATACTTACACTTCCAGCTCAAACTTTCAAAATTGATAATAAGAAACACATTGGTTTCATCTTTGACAATGCATGCCATGATTTAAAGTATAAAAGCACTATAAGCAAGGTAATAACAGTTTATTAGCATATAACGTTTTCGGACATATTCTGTCCCTCTTCAGTATGCCTATTTACACTCAACATTATTTAAACAACAT